>LR752699.1:0-11485 GCA_902729485.2 Mus minutoides
CCTTGGCTTGCTCAGCCTGCTCTCTTATAGAACCCAAGACTGCCAGCCCAGAGATGGTCCCACCCACAAGGGGCCCTTGATCACTAATTGAGAAAATGCCTCACAGCTAGATCTCATGGAGGCATTTGCCCAACTGAAACTCCTTTTTCTGTGATAATTCCAGCTGTGTCAAGTTGACACAAACCTAGCCAGTACAGTACGATACCCCATTTTTTTTTTCAAGACAGGGTTTCTCTGTGTAGTCATGGCTGTCCTGGAACTCACTTTGTAGACCTATACCCCATTTTTTTATTGTTGTTTTTTTTTGTTGTTGTTATTTTTGGTGATTAACTTCTTGAGTTCTTTGTATATTTTGGATATTAGCCATCTATCAGATGTGGAGTTAGTGAAGACTTTTTCCCAATCTGTAGCTTGCTAATTTGTCTTATTGACTATATCCTTTGCCTTACAGAAGATTTCCAGTTACATGAGGTCCCATTCATCAATTCTTGCTCTTAGAGCATGAGACATTGGAGTTCTGTTTAGGAAATTTCTCCCTGTGCCAATGAGTTCACGACTCTTTCCTACTTTCTCTTCTATTACATTCAGTGTGTCTGGTTTTATGCTGAGGTCCTTAATTCACATGGGGTTGAGCTTTGTAAAAGTGACAAAAGTGGGTCTATTTTTATCCTTCTACATACAGACAGCCAGTTAGACCAGTACCATTTATTGAAAATGTTTTTTTTTTCCATTGTATATTTTTGGCATCTTTGTCAAAGATCAAGTGAGTGTAAGTGTGTGGTTTTATTTCTCGGCTTTCACTGAGGCTATTGAGTGCTCACAAAAAGGGTCATATCATGACTGCTCTCTGAAAGACTTAAGAAACAGCTGAAAGAGTCAGATACAGATATGTGCCCCCAAGCAATGGGCAGAAGCAGCTGATCCCTCTTATTAAATTAGGGAAGGGTGAAAGAAGCTGAGGAGGGAAATCCTGTAGGAGGACCTGCTGTTTCAATTAATCTGGACCCCTGAGATCTCTCAAACCCTGGACCACCAAACAGGCAGCATACACCAGCTGATATGATGCCCCCAACACACATACAGTAGAGGACTACCAGGTCTGTGTTCATTCAGAGATGATGCACCTAACCCTGAAGAGACTGGAGGCCCCACAGAGTTTAGAGGTCAGGTGGTAAGGGAGGTGGGGACAACCACCTGATGACAGAGGCTAGAGAGGAGGTGTGGGATGTGGAACAATCAGAGGGTGGATTGGGGGGGTGGTATAAAATATGGAGTGATAAAAAATAAATTAATTAAAATGAAAAAATTTTAATTTTTTCACTTGTCTTTACATCGAATTCAATCTACAAAAGGAGGTATCGTTCTTCCATCATACTCTGTAATTCTTCACCTTTTTGTAGAACGGTAAATTATGCATAATGAGTCAAAGACCACGTGTGTATATAATTAAGTAACACAAGAGGGTGACATTCGTGAAGTCAGTGGTAAGAACATTAAATCAGGTCTCATGGACTGTGGTAAAGTATAAAAAATTATCCTACTTCTCTTTTAACCACATGGAGTTAGAAAGACAGTTTATAAGACTAAAAGAATCAATAACAAAGTAAGAAAAAGAACAAATTAGGAATTTCAGCTTCAAAGTATTTTATTCATTTCTAATACCTACTCGATAGGAGAGCCTGTGCTATGAGTAAAGTGTTTGTCACATAGGGACCTAACTTCAATCACCAGAATCTACAGAAATGTCTGAAACAGACAATTGCAGTGTACCTGCGATCTCAGTGCCGGTGCAGAAGAGGTAGGAACATCCACTGTGCTGGCTGCCCAGGTTTTTAGCCCTGTGGCTAAGAGGAAATTCTTAATAATGACCTTTCACATTCAAATGATTGACCAAAGTGGTTTGGGAAACTCAAGCCACTGTCCTTTGACAATGTCTTGCTAGGCACTGTGCATAGCAACTAATTTTCTTGGACCCAGAATCAAACATTTGTTCATAATTCTTAACATCAGAGAAAATTTTTCTAAATCTTTGACAGTGGGCCAATCATGAAAACTTAAGCTTTGACTTTCATATTTGTAAAAAGGAGATTATGATGAAGGAATAGAGATGATCAATTCCACCATACCAAGCAATAAATGCAAAGCTTGGCACAAGGTACCCACTGCTGGATATTATTATGATTGCTATTACTTGGAGTGTACACATATGTAACTTGTATAGAGTGTATAACCTCCCTTGACTCAAACAATTGAAACAATGAACTACACAAATCTACAATTCTCCCAAGAATCAAAAGTTGGGAATTTAAAGAGGCTGAAGTGCTAATGCCCATAGAAGAAACTCTCCACCTAGGAAGATATTTACACATTTTTCTTGATGGAAGTGAACATGAGCATATCTTTCATCTTGTCTATTAAACTGTAGTATTGCAAAAGAAAAGTGAGAAAAAAGCTAAAACTCTTTTGTATCAAGGTTAGTCAAACCTTTCTTATCAATTTGTCTCATTTCCTTTTAAAAGCAAGAGGTTTATGAATAAATGCTCTTGTAACAGAAACATTGTCAGTTTATTCCAGTTTGCAAAGGGTAGGTCCATGCTGAGTTATTTAGACAAAACCTCATTAATTGTTCAATAAATCCAGAATGGTTACTTGGAGTACTTAAAGCTGTGGACATACTCTTGGAGACCTTAGTAGGGGAATATTCATCCTGCCAGAACTTGAGTGATTCTAGATTTTAAGGCCATCTACTATGAGAATCTCACTGCCTACTGATGTATCACAGTTGCCACTGAAGTTAAACCCTTCAACCTTGGAGGAAAACTTAAGACCTATGATATAACAATTAAATGAAACAGCAGGATCTTTAAGACAGAATGTTTACAAAGAGATGAGTTAAAAGAATGTTCTAAAAAGAGGTGAAACTACCACCCTGAATAGAACCTCAATAAGCTCGGAATAATATCTGGAAATAGCTTTATGAAGTCCCTGAAACTGAACAGACTTACTTGGACCTTCCATCTACAAGAGTATATAAGCAAAATGGCTGCTGAGAGTCAATCTGGCTAAGCTGCTTAGAAGAGGATCAGGCCAAGCAGCTTATAAGAAACAAAGATCAGTTTTATGAGGAACCGCCAAACTGATTTCCAGAGTGGTTGTATCAACTTGCAAGCCCACCAGCAATGGAGGAGTGTTCCTCTTTCTCCACATCCTTGCCTGCATCTGCTGTCATCTGAGTTTTTTATCTTAGCCATTCTGACTGGTGTGGGTGGATTAGTGAGCAGGGAGGGTGTGATGGGGGGGGGGGTTGGGGGCAAATGAAGAAAGGGGATAAAATTTGAAATGTAAATAAAGAAAATATCTAATAAAAATGAAAGAAAAAAAAAACAGAAATCAGGCAAGCAGACACTATCTTCCTGGAGGAGGTGGAAATCAGTGCATCAAATGAGGGTGAGGTGGGGGAAACATCCCACAGTCACAACTCTGAACCATAATTGTTCCTGTCTGAAAGAATTACAGAAATGGAAATGGAGAGGAGCCTGAGGAAAAGAAGGTCCAACAACAGGCCCAAAATGGAATCCAGCTCAAGGGGAGGCAACAAGACCTGTCACTATTACTGAGGCTATGAACCCCTCAAGAAAAGGGGCTTAGCATAACCTCACTCAGAAAAACCCAACAAACAGCTGAAAGACTCAGATGCAGATATTTGCAAGAAACCAATGAACCACTGTGGTTGAATTAGGGAAAGGCTGAAAGAAGCTGAGGAGAAGTGTGACCCTATAGAAAGACCAGCAGTCTCAATCTGGACCTCTGAGATCTCTCAAACACTGGGACTCCAAATAGGCAGTATACACCAGCTGATATAAGGCTCCCAACACACATACAGTAGAGGACTACTGGGTAAGTGCTCATTCAGAGATGATGCACCTAACCCTCAAGAGAATGGAGGCCCCAGGGAGTTTAGAGGTCAGGTGGGGTGGAGGGTGGGGACATCCATCTGAAGACAGGGGTGGTAGGGAGGAGATATAGTATGTGGAACAGTCAGAGGGTAGATAGAAGGGAGAATGAAATATGGAATGGAAATAAATAAATAAATCAGAAGAAGAAGGTGGAGGAGTAGGAAGAGGAGGAGGATAAGAGGAAAAGGAGAAGGAGAAGGAGGAGGAGAAGGAGGAGAAGGAGAAGGAGAAGGAGAAGAAGAAGAAGAAGAAGAAGAAGAAGAAGAAGAAGAAGAAGAAGAAGAAGAAGAAGAAGAAGAAGAAGAAGAAGAAAACACATAGACTAGCCAGATTGCCAAAAAGAAATGAAAACTGGATGAGCTTCTTAGAAGAATGTGAAGTTCACTAGGTCATAGGAAAAAGTCCTTCTGCAAACTGTTGAGCTCCTTGAAGACTAGACAACATAACTTAGGTTTCACCTGCTGGAGTGGGCTCCGGTGTTACAGCTGTCTGAGTCATCTCTGCTCTTGTTAGTATTTCTCAACCAAATTCTGTAAATAACCCCAATAAAACTCTTAGACTTCGAGTTGCACCTTACTAACACTCACACTTTGTTCTGCCATTATTCCTCATCTAAGGTGAGTCGTGTGCTCTTGTCTCCCCAGAGTAAATATCAGACAATCACAAAATCTCCAAAGAGTTGGTGCAGATAGAAACAAAGATGTTTATGGGCTGGCGTCTACCAATTGTAAAAACTTTAGCATGTTTCAGAGCCTTTTAGCTGATCAGCATACCCTGTGCTTTTGTCATATAGATATAAAAGTATCCACCTTATAGGTTGCTAACATCAAATTCTAGAAAATAATGTGGTGGCAGAGGCAGGAGATCAGCCAGTTTTTGGATTTTGTGCAGAAAAAGAGATTCAGAGCTACACTCTCAAACACTTCATATACAGCTTTTTGTTGGAATTTACACAACATAGATAGGAACATGGCACTAATTTAATACTTAAGTAGTGATTATTGTATAAGTGAATGAAGAACAAAAATATGAATGAAAGATAAATTGTTTACAAGTCTCTGGTTACTTTTTCCTTTGAAGATTAATTGTTTTCTAATTAATTCTTCATGGCTTCAAGGTTTCTTTGTTTTGTTGATTTATAGTTTATAACATGAACAAAATAATTGCCAGTGAAATTTACATGTAATTAAAATTATATCAAAATGTTCTTTGTACATAAGTTTATTTTGCATTATCATGTTTTTGCTATATTAGCACTGAATGATTACATTGTTTCTCATCTTAGTAAAAACAAACTAAAATAAAACAGATATGTTGCTTTGTTAGCAGTTTTTGTTTGTTTGTTTCTTTGTTTGTTGCCTAGGGATCATTTCCTGAATACAAGTTATCATTAGTATAACAATTTACCTGGTACTCTTTTTTAAACCACTAATTAATTTATTTTAATGACAAATTAATTTATTCAATGATACATTACTTATAATTAAAAATATAGCAAATATTTGTAGTTTCAATATAACTTAGTGGCCAAATGATAGTATTTTAAGCACCAAGAGAATTCATATTGCACATGAAGATATATTTTGAAATTTTACAGTAAAAAACAATTAGTCTTTAACTTACATTCTGTCATATCCTTTCTGCTGTTCCCATGCTATCTTCTCTGTGCTGAAATCTAGATCTCATTTTCCAAATTAAGTTTCTCTGAAAACAGTGGCTATATATGCTTAGCTCTACAAGGGAAACTATTTAAGAAGGGGTATTCAGAAAACTTGTTGCAATAGATCCAAATTAACTTTCTTTAGTCTTTTGCAGTCCTACATATTATTTAGAATTGAAACGGTTAGCAGAACACAATATTTTCCCTCATTTTATGACATATTATTTGATCAGAATGGAACTACACTGATAGGATGTAACTCGAATTCCATAGGTCTTATGTAAAAAGGTTTACTTTTAGTATTTCCTTCATACAGTATGGTTAAGTATCTAGGTAAGGAGACGAAAGAGTAGGTTAGCAATTTTATAAAATTATATTGTTATTTTCTCAAAAGAAAGTGGTTGATGGAAATCCAGTTATCTAAAAAAAGGTCAACCAACGGTATTGACTGGTTAACCTTGAGATAGTTGTCAAAGAGGTCTTTACCTAATGGGCTATTTGGGAATATGAACTATATTCCTGATTCCCTGAGATTCACATAAGATCAGTGGGAAATCTGGAAATTTAAGTTTCAGAATGATACTTTCATCTCTCAATTCCAGCCTTTCCTAGCTCTGCTGTGCTGATACTACTGGAGAAAAAAAAATGTACTCTCCTTCTTAACCTGCTATCTATTTGCACCAATTTGTCCTGCTATACTTTTTATGTTTAACTAGTACATTAAACAACTGAAATAGTACATTCTAGAACATTGATGTTCTATCAGTTCTCTTGTGTCTTGTCAGAGGAGAAAACCTTCAAATATATATACAACTTTAATTCTCTATCCTAAACCATGGTGGCACAGAGAAGAAAGTACATACATTGTCCTGTTTCCCAAGAGACTATGATGTTATATCTCTTCTATATGTTTTGAAGTTTTAGGTAGTATCCATAGAAACAAATTCTGGGGAAAATATTTTTAAAGTCTCATGAGATTATAAAATTAATGCATCTAGATTTCAAAAGCAAGTATGATTAGGAATTATTTTTTCATTGCTTCTCAGCCTTTTGGCTAAGATCAAATGTAGAAATTATTTTTTCTCTTGCTGTGTTCTACTGGCAGATACCAACTCGTCAGATACAAAAATCACAACACTTTAAATGCTGACAGGGATCAATGCCCTCAGAGCTTTCCATGTGTTAGACAAGCACTCCAAGCTGCACCCTTGAACCTTTAAGGATTTACAAGTGAACAGCCCTGCTATGTATCCTGGTATGCATATGTACTCCAAGCTTGTGGGAGACTGAGTCAAGAGAAGCAAGGGTCCAAGGACAACTTGGACTGCATAGCAAATTTTTTCTTTTTCTTTTTTTTTTTTTTTACTACTTTTATTAGATATTTTCTTCATTTACATTTCAAGTGTTATCCAGCTAGTTCCCTATATCCTCCCCCCTCCCGGCCCTGCTCCCCTACCCACCCACTCCCACCCCTTGGCCCCTGCGTTCCCCTGTATTGGGGCATATAAAGTCTGCATAACCAAGGGGCCTCTCTTCCCACTGNCCTCCATGTTTGCCAGGCATTGGTATATTTTCCCCTGAGACCTCTATATCCGGGCCCTTTCAGCACCATCTTGCTGGCATATGCTATATTGTCTATGTTTGGTGACTGATTGTGGGATGGATCCCTGGCAGCTGCAGTCGTTGGGTCCATCCTTTGGATTGAGCTGCACAAATGCTCCCTTTAACTCTTTCAATGTGTGGAGCAAAGCAAATTTTTTCTAAGGGAATGTAAATTAAAAATATCAGAATAAATACTGTAATTGCTTTTGCAAATTTCACCATGTATATGACTTCCTTTCTATATGACAATACTTGGATGGATCTATTTACTCTGTTTAATTTCAAATAAGTAGCTTGAGATTATTTTAAAAGTATATTTAACCTCAGTTCACGACACTTGAACAAGTCTTTAAAACATGCAAAAGAATACATATGAAAATAAATATGAATGTCATATATTAACTTGTGATTTTATATAAAATGTAAGTGTGTATATAAACTCGTATGTGACACATATTGTTGTCAGAGACAAACTTAGTTACATAGGCTTATAAAGGAGATGAAAGATCTCTCTCACTACTGACACTGCAGCTGTCATAAAGTTGAGGCACAATGCATTACTCATATATTCATGGTAATGGTATAAATAAATTTACTGTGCTGTCAGGTGTATAAAAGTATGGCACAAAGCAGTTATGCATGAAATATGACTCTAGATAATGATAATAAATGAATGGCATGGGTTTACTTATTTAATGTCCTATATATTTTATGATTATGTTAGAATGTACCCTTTCTATTTGATGAAATGTGGGCTCTGTAAAACAGTGCAAAGCCTTGTGCTATGCTTACTTGCACAACCAGCAGCCTTGTGCATCTTATACATTTCACACCTCTTAATTCCTTCCAGAAGCCACTTAAGTGATAATCTACCTACATAGATTACAAAATAATTACTAGTGTGCTTCAAAAATAACGTTTACTTGTTTTGTAATAATAATTACAAATAGTAACTATAAATAGTAATATTTATATTACTTACCAGTACACTATTTGTATTAGTCATATTTGGCAGAGCATAAAGTTCTTAAGAAAATAAAGGTTGTCTAAAACAACAGGAAATGGAGAGTAGACAGATTTGTAATCAAGGTCTGTGTGCAACTATAGAAGTTAAGAAATCAGATAATTTAGTGTTTCTAAACTGGAAACTCATGGTAGCCTATCATTCTATGTCAGCCTGCTTGTGAAGACCAGCAGACAAGCCAATCTACTGTGTAAATCAGACTTATGAAAGAAATCTGATGTTAGCCTAAAATTAGAATAATGGACTCAATTTATAGTTTGTGTTCTTTTCTGATTTTAGTGTTTTCTATGGATCATGTCAGTACTTGAAAAGGCAATCTGCTTTCTACAGTCCACAGAGGCAAATGTTAACATCTTCTAGAAACACTTTTCAGACACACCAAAGTATAAGGTTAAAGCAAGTATCTGGCCTTCTATAATCCAACCAGTAAAGCTTTAAGAAAATGTGCCATCATAGAACATCTTCTATGAAATTCATTATTGTTCAACTTTCTCACTACACCCCACCTCCTATATAGGAAAAGAATGGCTGTACAATCTCTGGTGATGACTGACACCATTACACCGTTGTGACCAAACTCAATTTCCTTAGTTCCCCAACCAAATATTCTATGGTGGAATTAATCGAACCACCTTAGATAAAGTGTTCCAAATTTATGAAATCTATTAGCCTGGAAGAAAAGTCACCTTTGAAAAGATATGAAGGTTTCCATAGTAACACGAAAAATTGAGATCTTTTCAAAATCCAAAGTAGTTAATATAAAAGAAGAAATTGGCCATCCAACTTGAATTCAGTCCATGATATAATTAAAGAAAAACTCCTTATTTCCCAGGCAGCATCTTCATGTTTCAGTAAAACATGAGTCAGTATTTCTGACTCCTTGCCATTTTTTATTGTCCACCCCCAAATTAATCTTGCTATATTATTAATGGTAGCTTATCAGCTGAAGAATTAGCATGTTGTTCTAGAAAATCAGCCATTTTCTTCTCTATGTGACTTTTATGGCTTCTGCTGCCAAAATCTGTCTTTGCTATGAATATGTGGTGGTATATCATATGCTTAGAAAATAATACAGACCCACTGTGGTGAGGTAATCTTTTAAGAAAAGTAACCAATGACGCATAGTTTCTTGTGTGTACACTGTCTTGACATTGACTCCTTTCTCCAATACACATAACCCACCTGAAATCTATCTTCTATTCTATTCTTACCCCAAAATTTTTTGGTGCATTGCCTCAAACTTAATGTTGAAATTTTACTGTCATTGTAATGCAATTAAGGGAAAGCTTATTCTCATAAATGAAATAACACATCTATTGTAGAAATGAAATGTGCAGGTACAAAGAGTGGAGCAAAGACTGAAGGAAAGACCATCCAGAGACTACCTAGGTATTGATTCCATCTGTAGACACAAAACCTTGCTGATGTCAAGAAGCCCTTGCTGACAAGAGTCCGGGATAGCTGTCCTCTGAGAGGCTCTGCTAGAGCCTGCCAATACAGATGTGGAAACATGCACCAACCATCAGACTGAGTGTGCAAACCACTCACTACCATTCCTGTTCCTGGAATTCCATTATACTGGGGCATAGAACCTTCACAGGACCTAAGGCCTCTCTTCCCATTGATGACCAACTAGGCCATCCTCTGCTACATATACAGCTAGAGCCACAAGTTCCACCATGTGTTTCTTTGATTGGTGGTTTAGTTCCAAGGAGCTCTGTGGGTACAGCTTAGTTCATAATGATGTTCCTCCTATGGTGCTTTCCTGGGTACTTTCTCTAGCTTCTTCATTGGGGACCTTGTGCTCCATCCATTGGATGATTGTGAGTATCCACTCTTGTGTTTGCCAGGGACTGGCAGAACCCCTCAGGAGACAGCTATATCAGGCTCCTGTCATCAAGCTCTTGTTGGCATATGGCATAATGTCTAGGTTTGGTGGTTGTTTATGGGATGGATTCCCCAGTGGGGCAGTCTCTGGATGGTCATTCCTTCAGTCTCTGCTCTAAACTTTGTCTCTGTAATTTCTTTTATGGGTATTTTGTTTCCCCTTCTAAGAAGGATACAGAGCTTCTGGGCTAATATCCATGTATTATTAAGTACATATCATCTGTGTTCTTTTATGATTGGGTTACCTCACTTAGGATGATATCCTCCCGATCCAACAACAACTTTTCCTTAATATCTTTTACTATCAATGGACTCAATTCCCCAGTAAAAAGACATAGACTAACTTACTGGTTATGTAAACTGAACTCAACATTTTGCTGCATACAGTAAACTCACCTCAGGGACAAAGACAGACACTACCTCAGAGTAATAGGATGTAAAACAACTTTTCAAGCAAATTGTCTTAAGAAACAAGCTGGAGTAGCCATTCTAATATAAAATAAAATTGACTTTCAACCTAAAGTTCTCAAAATTTAAGGAGGGACACTTCTTATTCATCAAAGGTAATGTTTACCAAGATGAACTCTCAATTCTGAACATCTATGCTCCAAATGCAAGGGTACCCACATTCATTAAAAAAACTTTGCTAAAACTCAAAGCACACATTGCACCTCACACAATAATAGTGGGAGACTTGAACACCCCTTTTACTCTGAGGTAGTGTTTCTCTTGTCACTGAGGTGTATTCCTGTATGCAGCAAAATGTTAGGTCCTGTTCACATATACAGTCTGTTAGTCTATGGCTTTTTATTGGGAAATGAGTCCATCGATGTTGAGATATTAAGGAAAGTGACTGTCACTTCCTTTTACTTCTGTTGTTAGAGGTGGAATTATGTCAATATGGCTATCTTCTTTTACATTTGATGAAAGATTACTTTCTTGCAGTTTCTATGGTGTAGTTTCACTCCTCATGTTGGTGTTTCCCATCTATTAGTCTTTGTAGGGTTGGATTTATGGAAAGATATTGTGTAAATTTGGTTTTGTCATGGAATATCTTGCTGGTCCTAGTTACTCCGGGTGGTGTTGGAACAGATGTGTCCTATTCACCCCTGATCGTAATACCCTGGGTGTGCTAGAGTGCCTGGGAGTGAAGCCTCCTCTGGGTGCTATGGGACTGACAAAAGAAATTTTAAAATAAGACTATATAGTTCAATCTAATAAACTAAGGCATGGTATTATATGCCTATTTTTCACAAATCTTAACTTTTCTATTGTCATTGATAGCTAATGTGGACCTTTCTCACATTAAAGGATTGTTTTAACATTTACATGTGACAAAAGTAATGAACAAACAAG
>LR752699.1:12454-25735 GCA_902729485.2 Mus minutoides
CTCTGGGTGCTATGGGACTGACAAAAGAAATTTTAAAATAAGACTATATAGTTCAATCTAATAAACTAAGGCATGGTATTATATGCCTATTTTTCACAAATCTTAACTTTTCTATTGTCATTGATAGCTAATGTGGACCTTTCTCACATTAAAGGATTGTTTTAACATTTACATGTGACAAAAGTAATGAACAAACAAGTAAGTTATTGCTAAAAATATTATTGATTTTCAAAATGAAATTTAGCTAAAATAACTTAATCATTAAACAGCTTACAGTTTTGTATCTATAAATAAGATTATATAAACTTAAGATGATTTAAATTTTGTCATGGAATTTAGACACAGCGTTAATTTTAACCACTGGATATCAATAGCATAAAATGAGAATGGATCAGTATGCTTAAGTTTGCTACATATCATTTTTTGTTAGTTGTACCTAAAAGACAGACCACAAGATTTTAACTTATGCTTTTTGTGATCACTTTGAAGGGTTTAGAAGTAAAGAATCCTCATACCTTTGTCCCAAAATGGATATAGATGAAGTTCATTAACCAATAGAGTGAGTGTATTCAAAATGTGTGAAAATTACAGTAGAATATGATAGACATGTAATGATTTGTAAATGATTTTCATGGCATTTTGTAGTATTATAACAAAATTGGGAATAAAATATAGGGCTGGGACACAAAATAAAATGCTGCTATAAAGGTTAATGTTATTGGGTACCTTCTTTCCTGAAAGATTAATATGAAATATGTTTGGGAAGTAACCTAACTTTTCTGTAAGGAAACTATGAGCTAAACTCTTAACTTTGAACTGTATTCTCTTCTACCATTTGTAGGAAAATTATAGTTATTTTTTCCTGATCAAATGAGTTTAATGAGTTAAACTTTTATATACTATGATTTCAATATGTTACATATTGTGTAAAATAGATCCTAATTTTATAATATAAAGAGACATTTATGCCATAAATAGGCAGCTTGAAGTTAAAGGGTGTCACATAATAAATAAAAAACTTAATGACACAAATGTGTAGGGCACCACATAAACATATACAGGGCATCTAAAGTGTTCTCAAGAAAAATACTATGCTGAGAATATAAACAATAGGTTAGGAATACTTCAGTACCCAAGGTTAGAAATCATGTTCCTAAGGAATCATAACATTATGACTATAAAGACAGATACTCCCCAGTACAATATTGCATGGACTCATTTGCTATTAAATAATTCAGTGTTGTTTTAAGTTGTTTGGCAGATAGGACAGTATTAGAAACAAAATTATTTCAAAAGCAGGATTACAACTACAAAGGTACTGAAATAAGCATGTTGCTTATGAATATTATTTATGTCCTGGCTTTGTGGCTGGATTCTTGAAAATTCCATGTAACATAGCCCAAAGCTGAAAATCACCATGGTAACCTCCACTCTCATTCTGCTCACCTTCCAACAAAACCATTTTTCTATCTGTTTTTCTGAATGGATGAAGTAACTCAAACCGCCCCAGTGAAGTCTAATTAGGATGCACTTTTATGTTTATCTAGGGAAAAATGTGTCCAAAGCTAAGGAGGCATTACAAAGAAAATAAACCAAGCTGTAAGCCATTACCTTGAGGAGATCAGTTGCAGCCTGATTCAAAGAGAGTGTTTGTGTGAACTCATGTAATTCTTCAAAGGAGAGTTTCCCTCAATTTTATAATTTTAATTAATGAATTTCATGTAAGATGATTAATATAAATTTTAAGAGGACCTCATATATTTTTATTTTGAGAAATTTTTGGGAAAGTATCTCTATGGGATGTCAGTAGCTTCCTGCTCCCCCCACACACACACATACACTTTTTTATTGGTTATTTTATTTATTTACATTTTGAAAGTTATGCCGTTTTCCCCTCTGTAAACCCCCTAGCCTATACCCCTCTCTCTGCTTCTTTTAGGGAGCTCCCACACCCACACACCACCCACCCACCCACTCCTGCCTCACTCTCCTAGCATTCCCCTGCACTGGGGCATTGAGTCTCCACAGGTCCAAGAGCCTCCCACCCCACTGATGGCAGACAAGGCCACCCTTTGCTACATAAGCAGCTGGAGCCATGGGTCCCTCTATGTGTACTCTTTGGTTGGTGGGTTAGTCTCTGGGAGGTTTGTTGGGTCTGAAAGGTTCATACTGTTTTTCCCATGGAGTTACAAGCTCCTTCAATATTCCCCCTAACTCCTCCATTGGGGTCCATGTGCTCAGTCTAATGGTTGGCTGAGAGCATCACATTTTGGCCAGGTTTTGCCAGAACCTCTCAGGGAACAGCCATACCCAGCTCCTGTCAGCAACAAGTTCTTGGCATCAGCAATAGTAGTTGGTTTGGTGTCTGCAGATGAGATGTATACCTAGGTGGGGCAGTCTCTGGATGGTCTTTCCTTCAGTCTCTGTTCTACTCTTTGTCCTTGCATTTTCTTTAGATAGAAACAATTCTGTGTTAATATGTATGTTTGTGTGTATGTATGTATGTATGTATGTATGTATGTATGTATGTATATATGTATATTCTTTCTTTGTTTTACATTGGAAATGTCCTTTATTTACATTTCAAATGTTATCCTTTTTCCCTGTTCCCCTACCCCCAAAATCCCTATATGATCCCCCTGTTTCTATGAGGGTGTTCCCCCACCCACCTACCCACCTACTCCTCCCTCCACACCCTCCCATTCCCCTTCACTGGGGAATGGAACCTTCCCAGAACCAAGGGCCTTTCCTCCTGTTGATGCCCGACAAGGCCATCCTCTGCTACATAGGCAGCTGTAGCCATGGGTCCTTCCATCTGTACTTTTTGGTCGGTGATTTAGTCCCTGGGAGCTCTGGTTGGTTGATATTGTTTTTGAGATGGGCGGGTGGCCCCATCCCTCAACCAGGAGTCATGCTTAGCCTCTTAATATGATCTCTAGCTTTTTACATAAAATCCCTCAAAAAAAAAAAAAAAACCTAATAATTTTGCTCGTAGTTTAGGTTTGAGGCCCTTTGAGCTTCCCCATATCGTGTTAGTGTGGACATTGCTATCATTGTTCTTTATGTCCTTTTTAGCCAGACAAATACCAAGTGGTCAGCCCTGAGATCATGTATATACAAGTAATACTATGTGAAGAAAGTAGGTTGTAGTTACATATTTAGGAATATATGTATATTGTATTTGTATATATATTTACATTTGAAAGGACATGGATTTAAGAGAGATGAAGAAATGCATGAAGGGAATGGAGGAATGAGCAGAAATTGTATATATTTTGTACTTATAAAATATAAATATTTATTTACATATATATATATATATATATATATATATATATATATATATATATGTAACATTAGGTTTATGAGCTTTCAAATTATTTTACTGTTTATACCATGATTTTCATTTTAAATATTTGTATCAGGATAAATATTATGGAATTTCTTCATTTGGTTCATTTTTTTACCCATTACATTATTTTCATATTCAAGTATAAACTGCCAAATGATACCTATCTTTACCAGGTTGTAAACATTTCTTAACTTGCTGATTAATAAGTATTTTATTAAAATATTGTGTCTTGCAATTTATTTTATATATGATAATTTTTATTGGTTATTTTATTTATTTACATTTCAAATCTTTCCCCCTTCCTGGGTTCCTATTCATAAACCTGCTATATCATGCCACTTATTTTTGCCTCTATAAGGGTGCTCCTCTACCCACCCAACCTCACTCACCCCCTATCATCCCTCTATATTGGGGCATCAAGCCTCCACAAGACCAATGGCCTCCATGCTCATTGATGCCTATCCTCTGTTCCATATGTAGTTGGAACCATGGATACTCTTTGATTGGTGGTTTATTCCCTAGGAGCTCTGTGGAGTGTCAGCATCTCTATTAGTCAGGTGATGACAGAGCCTCTCAGTACACAGCTATAACAGGCTTCTGTAAACAAGCACATCTTGACATCAGGAATAGTTTCAGTGTTGGGGGGGTCGAGTGTCTTCAGATAAAATGGATCCCTAAGTGAGACAGTTAATGTATGGCCTTTCATTCAGCCTCTGCTCAACTATTATCCCCATGTTTCCTTGAGGCAGGGAAAATTCTGGGTTAAAATTTTGAGATGTAACCTGAGTCAGGAGCAGAGCCTCTGATCTAGATCCATACCCATACAGCTCATGCCACAATTGCAGCTTGACTCCCCAGGAATTCTGAAACATGCAGGGTCACAGATAAGATCCCAAACACTACCCCAATACCTGGTATACTGGGACCACTGGGACCTTTGGACACACATTCTCCACCCAATCAGAGACTCACTTACATTCTGGTTTCCATCGGTGCTGGGAGCAGAGACTCAACACTTGATCCAAATCCATACCCCAGTAACAGCTCAACTCCTCAGGTATACTGACACACATAGGACCACAGAATCCCAGGCTCACAGAATCACAGGCTCACAGGAAGGGCAGGTTCCAGTCAGAGACAGGAAGACCAGATAACACCAGAGATAATGAGATGGTGAGGGGCAAGCACAAGAACATAAGCAGCAGAAACCAATTTGACTTGGCAATATCAGAACCCAGTTGTTCTACCAGATCTAGTCAAGGATACCCCAATACACCTATAAATCAAGATTCAGATCTAAGTTCTCATTACAGGTAGATGATAGAGGACTTTAGGAAGGACATAAAACATGCCCTTAAAGAAATACAAGAGAACACAAGTAAACAAGTTAAAGAGGAAACACATAAATCTCTTAAAGAATTATAGGAGAACATAATCAAACAGGTGATGGAATTGAACAAAACCATCTATGATCTAAAAACGGAAATAAGAAACATTAAAGAAAACAAGAAGGGAGACAACCCTGGAGATGGAAAACCTAGGAAAGAGAACAGAAGTCACAGATTCAACCATCACCAACAGAATACAAGATATAGAAGAGCGAATCTCAGTGGTAGAAAATACCATAGAAAACATTGATTGACACACCAGTCATAGGAAATAAAAAAAAAAGCAAAAAAACTATCTCAACATTCAAGAAATCCAGGACACAATGAAAAGACAGAGAGTGAAGATTCCCAAATCAATGGTCCAGCAAACATCTTCAACAAAATTATAGAAGAAAACATCCCTAACCTAAAGAAAGAAATGCCTATAAACATAAAAGAAGCCTACAGAACACCAAATTGATCAGACCAGGGAAGAAATTCCCCTTGTCACATAATAATTAAAATACCACATACACAGAACCAAGAAAAAAATATTGAAAGCAGTAAGGGAAACGGGTCAAGAAACATCTAAAGGCAAACCTACCAGAATTGCACCAGACTTCTCACCAGAGACTATGAAAGCTAGATTCTAGGAAGATGTCATACAAACCCCAAAAGAACACAAATGCCAACCCAGGCTAATATACCCAGCAAAACTCATAATTACCATAGATGGAGACCAAAACTCAATTACCATAGGTGGAGAAAGCAAGGTATTCCAAGACAAAACCAAATTTAAACAATATTTTTCACAAATCTAGCCCTACAGAGGATAATAGAAGGAAAAGTGCAACACAAGAAAAAAAGAAAAAAAGAAGAAATTGATCTTTTCACAATAAACCCAAGAGAAACACACAAACAAATTCTATCTCTAATAACAACAACAACAACAAAATAATAATAATAATAATAATAATAATAATAATAACCAATAATCAATGGTCCCTAATGTCTTTTAACATCAATGGACTCAATTCTCTGATAAAAAGACATAGGCTAACAGACTGGATATGCAAACAGGATCCAACATTTTGCTGCATATATGAAACACAACTCAGTGACAGAGACAAACAATACCTCAAGTAAAAGACTGGGAAAAATTTTCCCTAGCAAATGGTTAAACAAACAAACAAACAAACAAGCTGGAGTAGCCATTCTAATATCCAACCAAATAGACTTTCAAACAAATTATCAAAAATGAAGGGGAAGGACACTACATACTCATCAAAGAAAAAGTCCCCCAAGATGAACTCTCTTTTTTAAAAATCTGTGTTCCAAATGCAAGGATACCCACATTTGTAAAAGAAATGTTAATGAAGCTCAAACTCACATAATATTAGTAGGATTTCAGCAGCCCACTCTCACCAATGGACAGACCATGGAAACAGAAACTAAACAGAAACACAGTGAAACTAAAGAAGTTATGAACCAAATGGATTTAACAGGTATCTATAGAACATTTCTCCCTAAAACAAAAGAATATTCCTACTTCTCAGCACCTCATGGTACCTTTCCATAAATTGACCATATACTAGGACACAAAACAAACCTCATAGGAACAAAAACATTGAGTTCATCCCACATATTCCATCAGGCCACCATGGACTAAGGCTGTGGAATCTGAAAAACTATCTACTCAGTGATAACTTGGATAGGGAAGAACTAAGGAAAGAAATTAAAGACTTTTTAAAATTCAATGAAAATGAAGACACAATGTATCCAAACTTATGAGTCACAATGAAAGCCTTGCTAAGAGGAAACCTCATAGCTCTGTGAACCTCCATAACGAAATTGGAGAGATCCTACACTATCTGTTTAACATCAAATCCACAAGCTCTAGAATAGTAAGAAGTAACTACACCCAAGAGGAGTAGATGGCAGGAAATAATCAAACTCAGGGATGAAATCAACCAAGTAGGAATAAAGAGAGCTATACAAAGTATCAGCCACACTAGGAGCTGATTCTTTGAGATAATCAATAACATAGATAAAATTTAAGGTAGACTATCCAGAGAGCACAGAGACAGTATCAAAACTTACAAAATCAGGAACAAAAAGGTAGCCACAACAACAGAAACTGAGGAGATTCAAAAAATAATCAGATCCTACTACAAAAGTCTATATGAAACAAAACTGGAAAACCTGGATGAAATGGATGAATTTCTAGACGGATACCAGGTACAAAAGTCAAATCAGGATCAAATAAACCCTTTAAACAGTCTCAAAATGCACAGGGAAATAGAAGCAGTTATTAGAAGTCTCCCATCCAAAAAAAAGCCCAGGGACAGATGGTTTTCATGCAGAATTCTATCATAATTTCAAAGAAGATCTAATTCCAATACGCCTCAAACTATTCCATAAAATAGAAACAGAAGGAACACTACACAATTCTTTCTATTAAACCACAGTTACAATGATACCTAAACCACACCAAAAAGACCCAACAAAGAAAGAGTCCCGCTGACTAATTTTACTTGTGAATATCAATGCAAAAATCCTCAGTAAAATTCTTTCAAACAAAATCCAAGAACACATCAAAAGATTATTCACCATGATCAAATATGCTTCATCCCAGGACTGCAAGGATGAAAATGTATTGAAATTTATCAATTTAATCAACTATATAAACAAACTCAAAGGGAAAAAAAATGATCATAAGATGCTGAGCAACCTTTGACAAAATACAACACCCATTCATGCTAAAAATATTTGAGAGACCAGTTCAAGGTTCATACCTAAATATAATAAAAGCAATATACATCAAACCAATAGCCAACATCAAACTAAATGGAGAGAAGCTCAAAGCAATCTCATTAAAATCAATGACAAGACAAAGCTGCCCACTCTCTCCTTATCTATAAAATATACTACTCAAGGTATTTTAGCAATTACCTAGCAATTAAACAACAAATGGAGATCAAAGGGATGCAAATTGGAGGGAAGAAGTCAAGATATCACTATTTGCAGATGATATAATAGTATACATAATCAACCCCAGAATTCTACCAGAAGCTCCTACAGCTGATAAACAACTACAGCAAAGTGGCTGAATATAAAATTAACTCTTAAAAAAATATTCAGTAGCCTTCCTCTACTCAAAAGATAAAAGGGCTGAGAAAGAAATGAGGGAAACAACAATCTTCACATTGTCACAAATAATACTACATTCCTTAGTGTGACTCTAACCAAGCAAGTAAAAGGTCTGTATGACAAGAACTTCAAATCCCTGAAGAAAGAAATTGAAGAAGACTTCAGAAGATGGAAAGATCTCCTATACTCACGGATTGGCAATATTAATACAGTAAAAATGGCCATTTTACCAAAATCAATCTACAAATCAATGCAATCCCCATCCAAAATCTTCATAGTTAGAAAGAACGTTTTGCAGATTCATTTGGAATAACAAAAAACCCAGGATAGCAAAATCGATTCTCAAAAATAAAAGAACTTCAGGGAGAGTAACCATCCCTGTCGTTAAGCTATACAATAGAGAAATAGTAGAAAAAAAAACTGCATGGTATTAAAACAGATACAGGCAAATAGATCAGTGATTGTGTCATCATCAACATGTAAAGAGGCCCCCAGATCTCTCTCTCTTCCCCCTTCTCTTTCTGCTGCCACCTCACCCCTTTCTCTCCTAATAAACCTCACATGGAACTATTTGGCCTGGTGTGATCCTTCTGAAGTTGTGGGAAGGTCAAGATCATAACAGTGACCCCATGAGAATACCAGCAGTCTCAAATGACCTGGACGCCCTGATTTCTCGCATACACTGAGTCACCAACCAGGCAGCATATACCAGCTGATAGGAAGCCTCTGAAACATTATCAGCAGAGGACTGCCTGGTCTGGCCTGAGTGAGAGAAGAATCACCTAACCCTCAAGAGACTTGAGGTCCCAGGGAGTGGTTTGGTCTGGTGGTGTTTGGGTGGGGAGATAAGGACACAAAAGGAAAAATTTAAAAAAAATAAATATAATAATCAATTTGGTCTTAATTTTTGGTATATCATGAAATCTTTTATCTCCTCCTTTTCTGTATTTCTAATTTCTTTAGTTGTATACTTACTTCATTTGCTTAAATTATCTATTAGGATATTGAAGTATGATAAAGGTTTTCATGTTAAAACAAACTACATGTTATCTGTTCTACAAAATAATTTCAATAATTTTATATCACGATGAGACACAATAATACAAAACACTTTAGTAACATAGGATTCTACTTGATTTGTTCTAAGTGTACAACCCTTTTCCAATAAACACTTGGCATCCTGAGAGTGTTATTCACATATAACGTGTACAATTAATAACAGGCTAGAAACAGAGAACCCCACCAGCATCAAGGTCATGCATACCTTTCTTTGAATAATGAAGTAAGCTTAGTAGCAACCAGAAAACATAGATGGTTTCTGTTCAAATATTGCCCAAATATGTGTCCTGGTCCAATGGTAGATGACATTGATTTGGCACTGTTACAAAGGGAAAACTATATCTACAATGAAACTTCAGAAAGAAACACTTATTTCCTAGGTCTGTGTGTAATTGGATATGCATATGAAAATGTCAGATGCATTATGGGAAGGGTAATACACAGTAGAAAAACTATTATATCACCTATGTAATTCATCAATTAAAACAGAAATATACTCACTGAAGTCTGAGTTGTTGCTTTGCTATGTTTGCAAACTCTGTAGAATTTTATTTTGCTGTTGGAGAAGAGGTTTAAAAAAAATAAAATCTAAGAACACATGGTGAAGAACTCAACTACCAGTAATAAATTAATTTTGCAGATTTATTACTTTAAAAATTTCTATAATCTATTTTCTAATTGGACATTATTTAATAATAGGCTATATCTAGAAAAAATCTATTTGAGATAACATTTAAATTAAGAGTTCCTTAAGAAATGAATAAATAAATATTACTTCAAATAATAAATATCTTTAGGATGGTCTTAAAGATATAAATAAAGGCAATTCTGTAACTTATTGCAAATTCTATTTTCTAATTCTTCAGTATGATTATTTTTCTATGTTTCTTAACATGCAGTAGTGTTTATCAAATTAATTTTTATGTTTTTGTTATTTTTTTCCAATATTTATTAGATAACTTCTTCATTTACATTTCAAGTGTTATCCAGAAAGTTTCCTATACCCTCCCCCCTCCCGGCCCTGCTCCCCTACCCACCCGCTCCCACATCTTGGCCCTGGCGTTCCCCTGTACTGGGGCATATAAAGTCTGCATGACCAAGGGGCCTCTCTTCCCAATGATGGCCAACTAGGCCATCCTCTTCTATATATGCAGCTAGAGACATGAGCTCAGGGGGTACTAGTTAGTTCATGTTATTCTTCCACCTATAGGGTTGAAGACCCCTTCAGCTCCTTGGGTACTTTCTCTAGCTCCTTCCTTGGGAACCCGGTGTTCCATCTAATAGCTGACCATGAGCTTCCACCTCCATGTTTGCCAGGCATTGGTATATTTTCCCCCGAGACAGCTATATCCGGGCCCTTTCAGCACTATCTTGCTGGCATATGCTATAGTGTCTATGATTGGTGGCTGATTGTGGGATGGATCCCTGACTTTATTACACTCATAAAACCCTTTTTTTTTAACTGCTTGGAAATTTCAGGTATGCACACAGTATATTTTAAGTAAATTCATCCTATATTACCTTCCCTATGTTCCATATTTCTGTCCTTTTTTTAGCTTACTGGATCCGGTAAGGAAGAACATGAGTGTAGGATGATTTACTGGAACAAAAAGGGCCTCTCATGACTGTGTCCTTGAAAAACAATTGTCTCTTTCTCCCTCAGCAGCCATAAATTAACAGTAGAATCATCAGCAGAGGGCAGGGTATCACAAGCCCTGTTCATAGTGCAATTTTGGCTGGTTTCGTCCTGTGCAAATCTTATGCATGCAATCATTATCGCTGTGAACTCATGGGCTGGGAACTTTATTTGTTGCTTTTCTGCCTTCATTGTGGCCTATGTATAATTGGTATGTTGTGCTTTTTTTTTAATTGGATATTTTCTTTATTTATATTTCAAATGCTATTCTGAAAGTTCCCTATACCCTCCCCTGGCCCTGTTCCTCTATCCACCCACTCCCCACTTCTTGGCCCTGACGTTCCCCTCTACTGGGGCATATAAAGTTTGCAATACCAAGGGGCCTCGCTTCTCAATGATGATCGGCTAGGCCTTCTTCTGCTACATATGCAGCTAGAGACAGGAGCTCTCGGGGCACTGGTTAGTTCATATTATTGTTCCACCTATAGGGTTGCAGACCCCTTCAGCTCCTTGGGTGCTTTCTCTCTAGCTTCTCTATTGGGGGCCCTGTGTTCCATGATATAGATGATTATGAGCATCCACTTCTGTACAAGACAGCTATATCAGGTTCTCTTAAGTAGGCACTAGTTGTCCTATGAAATAGTGTCTGAGTTTAATGACTGATTATGGGATGGATCTCCACTGGTGTGGTATCTCTGTATGGTCCATCCTTTCATCTTAGCTCTAAACTTTGTCTCTGTAACTCCTGTCATGGGTCTTTTGTTTCCTATTCAAAGGAGGAATGAAGTATCCACATGCTAGTCTTCCTTCTTGATTTTCTTGTGTTTTGCAAATTGTATCGTGAGTATTCTAAATTTCTGAGCTAATATCCATTTATCAGTGAGCGCATATCCAATGACTTCTTTTGTGATTGGGTTACCTCACTAAGGATTATATCTTCCAGATATAATCCCAAGAATTTCATGAATTCATTTTTTTAATATCAGAATAGTACTCCAATGTGTAAATGTACCACATTTTCTGTATCCATTCCTCTGTTGAGGGACATCTGGGTTCTTTCCAGCTTCTGGCTATTATAAATAAAGCTGCTATGAACATAGTGGAACATTTGTCCTTTTTACCAGTTGGAACATCTTCTGGGTATATGCCAAGGAGAGGTATTGCAGGATCTTTCGGTAGTACTATCTCTTGATTTCTTATTTGCCTCAATAAGCACTTGATAGCATGCTGATAAGTATTAACCAGTTCATTCCTTTGCAGTTTCTAGTGCCATTGACATAAAGCTTTCTTCTCTTATTGCCAAAGAAAATACAGCATGGTATTTTAATTCTCTTAAATTTGTAAAAAGCTACTTTTTATCCTAACACATGGACAAATTTGGAGAAAATTAGTTACATCAGCTGCTGAAAAAAATGTGTATTCTTTGGTGTTTGGGTGGAATGTTCTGTACCTGTCTGTTAGATCCATTGATACTATTTAACTTGTAAGTTTCTCCATTTAATTTGTGTCTGGATGACTTATTTGTGACAAGGGTATTGAACTCAACAATTATCACAGAATTGGGGATAGTCTGTCATTTTAAATCTAATAATGTCACCTTTTTAAAATTAATGTACCTGTTCTTGATACATATATATTTATAATTGTTAATAATGATTTCTTAATGGGATGTTCTTTTAATCTGTGAAAAATGGTCCTCCTTATCTTTCCAAACTAGTTTTCATATGAAGTTAATTTTATCAGATATAACAATAACTAAACCCAGTTGATTCATAATGATATTTGATTGGGATACATTTTCCATCCTTTTATCCTAAGGTTGTCTCTATTACTAATAATAAGGTATGTTTCTTGGAAGAAGTAAAAACATGATCCTGACATTTTTATCCAACCTGCTAATCTGTGTCACTTAAAGAATTGAGATCATGAATATAGAGAGTTACAATTCTAAAATGTATATTAACTCTTTTATGTTGCTGTCTTACAATGTTTCCTTAGACCTAATTTTATGTATTATTCTTGAATATTTTTCTTTCTTACATATATGATCACTTGGTGGTGAATTGATTAAATGGTTCTTTTAATCTGTTTTATCATGATCATTTTTCTTTACTTCTTCAATTTATTTTTGAGATAGTTTCTCTGTGTAGAGTTTCTAATGGTCAATAATGATTGAGAATTACTGATCAAGTTTATAGCACGTAAGGCGTGGCAGTGGCACTAGGACTTACAGGTCTGTGGCCACTGAGTCCTCTATCATCAACAACCCAGTGAAAGGTGGCCTAAACCTAGAACAGTAAACTTTATTCAATTTACTCAACTCCCATGTGGATCTAGGTCCCATTTTCTATTATGTGATAAAACTTATGTCAGGTTATTGAACATTGTGCTTCCATTCTTGAGTATTTTTCTAAATCAGTAAGACATGCAAAGGATAGCATTATGTCAACATGGGCAGACTTCTAACAAGTACCAGTTGATTTTGGGGTTCTGTACCTTGAAGAGATATCAGAAAAATATTAGTGAGGTCTGCTATAACACACACAGAGCCTATCATAAGTGCCAATTGTTTCCTCAAAACAGCATTGAGAGGCACTCTCTAGCTCACTCTAATACAAACATGGAGAAAGGGAGGAATAGAAAGATAGGATAGGAAAGAAGTTTGGAGGAAAGATATCTATCTATCTATCTATCTATCTATCTATCTATCTATCTAT
>LR752699.1:27370-64766 GCA_902729485.2 Mus minutoides
AAAAAAGAAGGCTTTTTTATCAATTATTAGTCTAAGAACACTATATCATGGCATATAGTTATTTCCTAAACTCTGTCCACCTCTTTGAAGACATCCTATTTATAATCCTTTCCTCATCTCTGCTGTCTGCCAGGCTAGAAATCTCATGGTGTCAGATCTAGGCCAAACCTCCACAATAACTCCTCTGACTTCACTGTTTGTAAGCTTTCCCTCATATGCCATTTTTTATAACAATGGATTGTCCAAGTAGCCTTTTAAGTTGTCAAACATAAATTTATCCAGAACAGGAAAATAGCTTCACCACAAGCATCCTAAACATCATGTAATTAGGGATTCACTTCTCAGGCCACTGAGTTAGGCAGAGCAGGACATTGCATTTAATTTAGGCATGCTGAATATTCGTAGATGTCTAACAAAATCAATAGCATTTCTCTTGAGTTTACAGAGTTTCCTTTCTGATGCTATGAAGAAAAACCAAAACCAAAAACACAAAAACACTGTGACTCAAAAAAGTAACTTGGAAAGGAAAAGGTTTATGTTATCATGTATCTTACAATCTGTCATTAAACAACACTGAAGGAGGAACTCAAGCAGGAATCCGGATCAGAGAACTGAAGCCAAGACACTGCTAATGATTTGTTCCAAGCTAGGGTTTAGCTATTTTTTTTTTTTAATTTTGTTTGGAGGGGTTGTGGTTGTTGTTTGTTTGTTTATTTGTTTGGTTGGTTTTGTGGTTTTGCTTTTATTGTTTGTATGCTTGCTTATGTTTGTTTGTATGTTTGAGACAAGGTTCCTTTGTGTAGCCCTAGTTTCCTTTGAATTCACTCTGTAGACCAGGCTGGCCTCAAACACAAAGAGAACCAGCCTTTGTCTACTGAGTGCTGAAATTAAAGGTCTGCACCACCATTAGCAAGCCCAGCTGGCCTTATTTTACAGCCTGAGTTACACAGCCCAGACCAGCACCATCTACAGGGAGCTGTCCACTCCCACATAGTTTAGCAATCAAGAAAATGCAAGACAGCATTTCTTAATGACTTGTCTTATGAAGGTAATTTCTCATTTGAGGTTTCCCTTTCCAAGGTATGTCAAGCTGACTCCAAAACTAACCAGGGCATCTACCTATTGTGTCACCTTCTAAATCATCTCTGACAAAGGTCCTTTATTGTTACCACTGACATTATAGGTTATTATCAACTCTCACATCTTTCATTGCATTTTCTTGTGATCAATTCTGTATCCTTGAAGCCACTTGATAAGTTATTATAGATAGACTCAACTTCAACTACCTTGAATAAGTACTCTAAAATTAAACTTCATAGCAACTGTGTGCGCAAGTTGGAGACTCTGACAAAAATATTACACAGACACATTGTGCTCTGAATGGTACTGTAGCAAAAGAATGCCAAACGTGTTGCATGCATTTGAGTGCTGTTTTTAGCATCGTTTTCCACTGTTATTAAGGATCATTAACAAATCTTATATGCATTTAATGTGTACAACATGATGCTTTGAGATGCAGATATGCTGTGAAATGATTAAGTCAGCTGTAGTTCCTCGTGAATTCACCTCCCCCTTTGTAGTATCTTATATGCCTACTTCAATATTTGCAAGTATGTTTTTTATGACTATTCAATATTGTAAGAACATGACACAATCCATCTCCTGATTTTCTGGAAGTTTGTGACATTTGACAATCATTCTGGATTTGTCTTTATGTACCTGACTTATTTTACTCAGTATAATGCCACTAAGATTCACTCAGGTGTCATGATAATTAAGTCTATCTTTAACAAGGCTGAATGGCATTTCAATACATATATATTCATTTGCTTTAGTTGTTTTAATTATCACTTAGATTGATTCCAAATTTTGGGCATTGTAAATGAGCTATAATTAACATAGGCCATAGATAATTCTTCAATGTATTGATTTTATTTTTCCAAATATATGTTCAAGTCATATCATAGTTGGATTATTAATTATTTGAGGAAGTGATATATTATTTTCTATAATTTCTATATTAATTTACATTTATTCTAGAGTTCCCAAGTTTTCCCTTTCCCCTATATTTTTTTCTGGCAGCTGCATTATCTAGTTTGCTTGGAGTTAGGTAACATCTTATTATAGCTTTAATTTTTATTCACTTAGCAATTTGTGAAGTTGAGAGTTTTCTTGCTAAATTTATCAGATTGCCCTTTCTATGTTTTCTTTTGTGGTGTGACTATATCATTACTTTGTTCTTTTAGAAAAATACACTTATTTTTAGGTATAAAGACAAATATTTTGATTGTAATTATAAACTATATTTGTTTAGTAAAGTACAGATTATAGATCTCCAAATGCATAACATCACTGGTCCTAGATAGTTGGTGAGATTTCCAATAACAACCATGATTTCCCTCTGATTGAGTCAAAGCAAAGATGTATTGGTTACTACACGATATTGTGCCACTATTGTCCCCTCAGGATTATACTGCAGTGCTGCTTCCTGTTGTGGTTCATGAGGAGCCAGGCTGGAGAGGGCTGTTGATTGTTTCACTCCATTGGAAAAGTAATGCCATGAAAACCTAGTCATCGGTGAAGAGGCATTCAGGTCAGGTACAGCTCAGGAAGGTCTGGGTCCTGGGTCTGAGGTACATGGCGTTTTCAGCAAAAATTAATTATACTCTATCCCTAGTAGAGAACCAAAAGCAATGTGAATAATCTGTACTATTTTGGAAGTTTCTTGGACAATCCTGAACAACCACTCAAAAGAAAGCTTCTCATGACTCATGTTGGACTTTTCTTAGATGCTCCTTTGCTCTTCAAGGGAGCCCTTTCAATTTAAACCCAATGAGAAACTTTGATTTAAAATGTATATATACATATTTATATACTTACTAACATGTACTACTTGTGCTTTTCAGTAGTTAATAGTATGATTTCTTTGGAGGTTTTCAGACATGCTTTTACTTTTCCCTCTGCCTACTTCTATATTTATTCCCATCCCTTTCTCTAATTAGAACCCTTACCCACTTTTCTCAGTTTTCCATCAGATCACTCATATCCTACTATACCAGCTCTTGTTACTTCTCCATCTCACTCTGGCGAATGTCCTCTTTCTCTTTTGAGGTTTCTGCAAGTACTGCTGGGTATGAACTCACATCTGAATATTTCAAGCAAGGAGCCTCAAAGGAAAGAATGCATATGGTGTTCAGCTTTGCAAAGACCATAAAATAGGATGTATAAAATATGCTAACACAGGTTAAGTCACACATGCTCTGTTGTTTTGTGTCTTCAGTGCAAAAACCATTACACTGGTTAGTGCAGCGATATTCCAGACTTATCACAATTGCCAGGATTTCAGTAGAAAGATCATTAGTATAGCTTAAAGTATTGTAAACAACTATGAGGGCTATTATTTTAAATTCTTTTTGCAGCTCTTTTGGATCTAGCTCTATAACTTAAAATACGAGGGGGATGGGAGAGGGTGTTTGCAGGGGATACCAGGGAGGGGATAACATTTGAAATGTAAATAAACAAAATTACCAAGAAAAAAAAAAAGAGAGAAAGGCAAAATACCTTGTCTCTACATTCTGTGAATAAGTTAAGAGATGAACTGACTTTCTAAAGTAACTCTAAATCCTTCTCTATTAAATTGAGGGTCAAAATCTTGTGGCATTTATTCTGATCTTTATGGTTTCCCTGTGAATTTCATTTTTTAAAAAAAGAAAACTGAGATTCTAACATAAAGAAAAATATTTTTAAAATACTAAATAAAATATTATAAAATCATCTTCCCAACAACCAGAAAATAGGAAGCTCCTATGTAAGCTGAATGTGTTTTAATTTGAGGAGCCAATTCTCAGACCCACTCTGATCTCAGTTCCCAGTTTAGCCACTCCTGAGCAACCAATATAAGCTATTTTTGTCAATGGGAAAAATGACCTAAATGTTTATAGAAGACATCATCACACTAAACTGTACCTTTAAATAACATATTCTTCTAACACCTGCAAACTAAATTTAAATTTTTCTGACAAGTATTTTAGGTGATAAGCAATCTAATAATAACATTACCAGTCATGACTTCATCTAACAAATTAGTTCTGTAGAAACTTCATACACGACATTTTTTAATTGTTGTAACTTTGTGTTCTCTTCTTTATGTAGAAGGTGGTTGAAAATCAGGTTAAAAGTAGCTACTTTTTTACTGTTGTTTTTTGTTTGTTTGTTTTCTTTTGTTTTGTTTTTTGATTTGTTTTGTTTTTGTTTAACTGTTAGTGAACACTATGTCAACTCTACAGCACTACCTAACAGCCTAATATTCATTAGTCACTTTGCCGGGTTTGTTTGTTTGGTTTTGTTTGGTTTTGTTTTTTCATTATATGAGATGTATTTGGACTGATCAACACACTGATTTTTGCCATTGACAGAATTGGAGAAATAACTGCAAAAGTCTACTGTTTAGACAGAGTCTATGGAACTCCTGGAAACTGAATCTGTCTAGGTGGGGTTTTAGCAGAAGAGATACTGCCAAGTACTTTGAGACATTTTGCCAATTAGTTTAGGAGTAAAAAGATCACAGGACATAAAGTCATATGAAAATTGTTCCAACACCTCCCAATTATGTGAATTCTGTGAAAATCAAATGAGATAATTGAGAGAAAAGACATTAAGTTGAAAGCATTTTACAAATGTTGGTAATTAATAATTTTTGCATCTCCTGCTGGAAATATCCTTTCCATTATCAGTTCTCCTTTTACACCTTGGCAATATAATCTAAATTTTGTCCATGAATCATTAGTTCTCTATATGGATGAGTCCTCTAATACTTGAATGCATTTTGTCTCAATTTTGTTTGACTAAATGATGATAACTAGAGTCTACTTAATCTCTGAGCTCTAAAGCCTTTACCTTTAAGTTTTTATCATGAAGCTCTGCAGAGGCAAGGATAAAACAGAATGTGTGCAAACAGAAAATCCATGAGGTCTAAATATCTACCTTGAAAGCTTACAATTTGTAGTTCTCCTAAACTCCATTTAATTTAATTACCATTAGATGAGATTTTTTCACTAATTTACATAACAGAAGAATCATGTAAGATATACTCTATAAATATTAATGCATAGGTAAGATAATATCACTATTTTGAGATTCTATTTCTACATTAATAGTATCCTATACAAATGCAAATGTTTACTACACCATTCAAATGTTGAGTATAGAGGCTGTTACCAGTAGATATATGGACTTATGTGAGTCTCACCATAGTGTATGAGTATGGCTTAATTATTTCTAATAATTTGCATTTCAATTACTCAGCATGTCCATCTCAAGCATCAGATTGTTCAGGAGGACTGGATTTAAAGGGGTACCAAGTGCTATGTATTTTTTTCCTCATAGAAAAAAATCACCAAGATAATATTGTAAAGACAGTCCTTTATAGTCTTGAGTTTGTTAATAAACAACAGAATTTGGACTATAAGGAAACAATGCTATAATTGAAAAGAAGTTATACAACTACAAAGACGTCTATTTCTGCTTTCCTGTTACCATAGTTTGAAATGTTAAGGTAAGAGTAGTTAAAGCTGTTTAAATACACTTAAAAACCTGCTCAATAAGAAGAAATTATGTTTGAAATGGTAAATCTAGTCCCCTATCATGACGGCCTATGAAGCCAAGGACTCTAGACATTTAAAATCAGGTATTTTACAATTATAGCCATTTTCCTAAGCTAATGTCTAACTGTATATTAAATAGTTATACCCACAGACAAAAGTACATCTTAATCACTATCAGAGAAACTTATTTTGTAACAAATGGTACCATTACAGAAAGACACAGCTTTTCAATATTCATAGAACAAATGATTGTGGGGTGCTCTCAAAATCAGTGGATATATTTATAACATACCCTTATACTAACTACTCTGGGAGCATCACAGAAGAGTTGGCAACAAGATCTTAAGAGACAGAGGACAGACCGGGGCAATTGTGAGATTTTGTTTTCTATGTGTGTCAGGAAAGGTACACCTCAGAAATAACAGTGCCTAAATAAGACCTGAAAAATGACAATCCCAATTAACATGAGGATGTAAACTGAAGAAATCTCGCAAGCTCATATCCTAAGTTGAAAGGCTATCAGCAATTAAGGCCTACTGAGAGAGAGTGACAGTTGGCTCTAGGGGCATGCAACCTGAAAGGTGATCCAATCCTAAACAGTCAACTCTAAACACATATAAATGAAACACTAAATAAATTCAGAATGTGGTTAACTTTTATGTATAACTTTATGTATATGCATATGTGCATATGAATTTATATGTTCATGTATATGTAAGAATAGTAACTAAAGAACAGTAGGTTATGAATTTGAGAATTCGGGTACACTGGAGGAGTTGGAGATAGACAAAAAATGATACATAGTGTTCCCAAATGAAATTGTTAATAAATAAACAAAATAAAATAAAATATTGTACTATATGTTTTAGAAAAAGAATATTTAGGTTGTCTAAGCCTTTAATAAAATAGATAATGCTGCACAAACAATTCCTTTTATCACTTGCATTTTGTGAATTTTATCAAACACTGTATAAAAATACCCTAATATTATACCAAGGAGTACATATGAACCGACAAATAATGGGAAAGACTAACTGGGGAGATTAGCTTTAAATTAATTATACCTGCTTCTGTGTATAGCCATATATATATATATATATATATATATATATATATATATATATATATATATATATATACTAGCTGTTGGTTTCAATGCTCAAGAAAATTCCTTCAACTCACCTTGATTTGAAAATAAACAAATTTACTAGAAATTGTGTTCTCCCTGGAATGTGAAGGGCAATGATGGCATTAATGGCATTCTATTGTATGTCAAACCAATATAAAAAGCTGCCAACATCTGACTAAGGCTCCCATCCCTAAGTGGCAGAAATTATTGAAACCACAGGGCATATAGCACTCTCTCTGGGAGTGCTTTATCTAGGAGCTTTTGGAAGTGAGCTTTTTGGAGCAGACTGCAGTTACCCCTCAATTCATGCTGGTCAGGTTTTTTTACCAAGAGAGTTCTGCTTTCAGTATTTATGTAGTACAGCAGGCAACTGTTTACCTCAGGGCACAAGAGGCAATCTCAGTGCTTAAGAATCCCTGTTCCATAGCATCCTCGTTGCCTATGGAAACAAAGGCTTCCTTGGAGGTAGGAGCTTTGTAAGGGATGCTGCAAATGATAGCCCCGTCAGTTTGTGTCATTGCCCTAATTGAAGGTGTTTTATTACATGAACAGCAGCCACAAAAAAATAAATAAATAAAAAAGTACAGGATTGCAATCTATTTTAATGATTTACGAAGTTGTTTTTGATATTCCTATACTGCATACTCTAAAATAAGTTTATTTAACTATGAATCCATTCTTCTTTATTAAACAGTAGTTTCATACTTGTTTAATATTTGTTACATTACTCACAAAACAGAATAAAACTGTTGGTAGTCATTCTTGTCAGAAATACAAGTGCCTTGAAATGTGGGAGTTTGGGGTTTATTTTTGTTTTTGTTTTTATTGAAAATAGACTCTTCTCAATGCATTCCTATCACAGTTTGCCCTCTTTCCACTCCTCCCAGCTGTCCCCACATCCCTCTGTCCTTCTTCAGAAAGACCTCTTACTCCTTAGGGTAGACTTCTAAGACTAACTAAACAAGAAAAACACAAAATACAATTAGACAAGCCTCACACTGAGGCTGAACAAAGAAACTTGCAGCGCTCCTTCCTCGACCAGCAAGAAAGTCATCATGCCACCACCTGGATCTTCTCAGTCAGCTTTATTCAGGAGCACCTTGATAATAGATTCCCAGGACCCTGGACAGCAGCAGAGCTGCGGCTTTTATACTCTCCCAGGAAGGGGGAGGGGGTGTCGTAGTGGATGTGAATTGGTGCACCAGGATACACCTCATTAGCATGTGGACCGTTCATTGGTGCCACAAGCCGTGCCTCATTAGCATATTTTCCCTTTGGGAGGGGCTATTGCTTGAGGAGGGCCTGAAGAGAGAGCTGCGCATGCGCACTAGGCTCTCCTCCCTGGAAGCCTGCAGGTCCCACGCCATCTTGTAATAGGCGGAGCCACAGGCTCCGCCGGAGCCTAGGTGGCCTTGCCAGAGCCTGGGCTGCCTTGCCGGAGCCTGGACGGCCTTGCCGGTCAGTGCTGGGGCCCACTTTTCGCTGCTGCTCAGCGCTGGGGCCAGCGTTTTGCCACTCAGCACTGCCGGCTTCCTACAGAATCTCAACAAGAGGAAAAGATTCCCAAGTGCAGACAAGAGTCAAATACTCACTCATCAAACTTCATACTTAGGAGTACCACAAAAGCACTACGTTTACACTCACAACCTGGATACAGAGGACCTCTTGGAGGCCCTTGCCGCCTCTGTGCTAGTAAATTCACTCCCAGAGAACTTATATGAATCCTGCTTAGTTGATTCAGTAGGCCATGTTCTGCTCATATTTCCCATTCCCTTTGAACGCTAAATTCCTTTTCCCATTTTCCATGGAACTCACTGATCTCAAAGGGGAGGCACCTGATGGAAACTTCCACTTTAGATTCTCTCTCTGAAAAATACCTGTCTTTGGGTCTCTCCATCTTCTCCTATCTGTGCAGGATAAGCCTCTCTGATTATAAGTGGACATGACACTGATATATGATTAGAACAGAATATCACTAGAAATCATCTCATTGATACTATTTTTTTAGATCTGTTGTTTTCAGTTGAACCCTAGCTCTTTAGACTTATGCAGTGTCCAGGTCCTGGCCATTTGAGAAGTTATGGATATCAAGTTATATCAGACATTGGTTGGCCAGTCTCACATTTTCTATTTAATATTGTTCAAACACATGTGAACAGGACATATTCTAAGTAGAGGATTTGGTGGCTGGGCTGGTGACCAGGTTTCAGTTTCTAAAGCCTACAAAGTACCTTATCATAGTAAATGTTTAATTTTCAGTCAAGGATTATACCCTACCTATTAAGTTACCAGATAAAAGACACAAAACCTTTATAATTATAATAAGCCTTTAAACAGCATTAGAGATGGGCAGATATCTACACTTTAAGCTATTAATATCTACTACCCTATTAATAACCCCAAGATATGACTTGCCATGATTGATCTGGGCCTGTCTTACTCTCACTGTCCAGCTATCATGACCAATTTTCATGATTGTTGCTTACCCCATGGCATCTTCTCCTCTTTCCATCTTCTCTTCTTCCCCCTCACTACCACCTCTTGGTCTTGAAACTGTACCTACTTCTCTCCTGCCCACCTATAGGTTGTAGGCATCTTTTGATGAATCAGGGATAACTTGGGGGACAAGGGTACATAGTATCAATTGGTGTATGTGAGGATCCCTCCTTGTCCCAGGGGAGGATCTCTCCTTGATTCAGGGGCAACCAGGATGAGTATATAGAATTATAATAAAAAACAACAGACCAAACCTCAACAGTACCTTACTGCACCAAAGAGACTATAACTTAGCAGTAAAGGCTCCATGCAGGCACCAGCTTTACATCTCCATGTTCATTGAGTTGTGTGGATGTTGTTCTTGGCAATGGTGCTTTGCTGTCAGTTTGTAGTGAGTAAGCCCCTATCTGAGCATTAGTCTGGGTTTATGGGGATCTCCATGGTCCCCTTTGGTCAATAACTCAGCTGAATACAGCCCTATCTCATCACTGGATGACTTGCCTGGCTAAAAGAAATGGCTACTTAAAATTCTGTGTCACCCATTACTGGGATTATTCACTAGGATCTCCCTCATAGATTCCAGGAAGTTTCCACTGCATTAGGTCCCAATCACAACCATCTCTTTCCATACTGTCTCCTTTCATCTCATCCCCCAATGCCTAATGCCTCCCATTTCCATCTCTACACACCCTCACACCACCTGCAAATTCTACACTATTTCACCTTTCTAGGGAAACCCATGAATTCTCCTTTGAGATCACCTTGATGCTTATCATCTATGGGTCTGAGGATCATACCATGATTAGCTTAACAGCTGATATCCTCTTATCTGTAAGTACCTGCCATGTTTTCCTTTCAACGTATGTCTTATCTCACTCAGTAAATTTCTTCTAGTCAATCTGCTCTTCTGGCTCCACCTCAACCCACTGGGGGTGTGATAAGCCTGCAAACTCAGGGAAGCTGAGTAGGAACCAGTCACTAGTGGAAGAGACTCCAGGTAGTGGTGAGTATGTCGAGAACAGACTCAGGAAGCAGCTTTAGTGGGATAGCTCATTTAAGGGGGTGTTACTTAAATCTTTGGAGGGTGGATAGAGACTTTTGCAGTGAGTGTAAATCACTGGCTGGGATTGCAGAGTCCTGGAGATGCTTCAAATGACTAAGGGGAAATTCCAGGTACTTCTAGATATGACCTCATAATGGGTAAGGAAGTTTAAACAGGCTACCTGGCTATATGACTTCCTTAGAGAGGCAAAGTTGGGGATGCAGGGCTATGTGCACTAGTATTGAAAATGCATGGTATGTCAGGGTTGGGGACAGGGTGCCATCTTGCTCCTGCTGAACTTGGCTTAAGATTTTTAGGCTTTTGGATAGACCTCAACCCCACTCTTGCTCCAGGCCAGCTCAGCTCTTCATGGCTCCAAGACTCCCCAGACCCACATTAAACCATTTCCTGTAAATTTCATGATCTCATTGTTCTAAACATCTGAGCAATACTTCTTACATTTTCCTTATAGAATCTTTGCTTGAGGGACATCTAGAGTGTTTCCAGTTTCTGGATATTATGAATAGGACTTTTATAAAAATAATTGAGGAAGCTGGAGTGGGTGGGTTGGTGAGCAGGGGCAAGGGGAAGGGGATAAGGGTTTTTCAGAAGGGAAACCAGGAAAGGGGATAACATTTGAAAAGTAAAGAAAATATCTAATAGAAAAAAAAAAAGATAGTTTTACCCTTGTACCCTTGTGGTACCCTTGTGGTACCTAGTTGTACCTTTGTGGTAGGATGTGGTGTCTTTTGTATATATGACCAACCGTGGTATAGCTCAGGCTTGAAGTAGAACAATTTCCAATTTTTTGAAGAAACACCATATAAATTTCCATACTGGCTGTACAAGTTTGTACTCCCATCAGCAATGGAGGCATGTTCCCTATGCTCCATATCTTTGCCAGCCTGAGCTATCACTTGTTTAAGACAAAAATCTCAAACTCATTTTGATTTGCATTCCACCAGTGGCTTAGGATGTGGAACATTCCTTTAAGTGTTTCTCAACGATTTGATATTTCTCTATTGAGCATTCTCTGTACCACAATTTATATTTGATTATTTGGGGGTTTTATATCTATCTTCTTGAGTTCTTTTTTATAGATTGGATTCTAGTGCTCTGTGGGATGTGAGGCTGGTGAAATCACTTTCCATTTTGTGGGCTGCCACTTTGTTTGAAAGACATGGCCTTTGTCTTAAAGAAGCCTGGGAGGTCTCATCTGTTAATTAAAAAGAAAACTTTGAGACTGGGAGTGGTGAGGTGATCCTCCAATTCCAGTCCTACAGAGAGAGACGGGTGACTCTGTCTGAGTTCAAGGCCAGTGATGTCTATAAAAGAATTTACAGTACAGCCAGAACTACCTAATAGAGATAGCCTGTCACAAATTACAAAATAAAACAAAAAATAGAAAGAAAAAGAGAAAAAGCACAAATAAGATACCTTTGGATGTAAATTAAATGTGGATTATAACATGTGTCTAAAGTACAAACTTCTTGCATGTCTTTCCTTACAATATTAAGACTAGATTATGCATCATGACAGATTTCATTATGAATGAACATTTCTGTGGTTGTAAAAATATAAACATAATAATAATAAAAAAAAAGTTTCTGTGGATTAGAGGCCTGTCTTGACCAGTGACCAGGGTGAGTTTTTTATTGAGTGGGAATAAAAACAATTAAACAAAAACAAAGCAAACAATAACAAAAATAGAGGCAGGGAGGTAAGACAGGAAGATGATGAGAAAGTAAAAAAGATTTGCAATGACAAATGAGATTTTAAAGACAGAATTAATAAGGATTGAAAAGTGCAAATGGATGAAAATACAGTTTCATAACTGTTTCTAAGTTTTTAAACCACATTATGTCACTTTACTAATGTAAATACAATAGTTAATTGTCCTGGCAATGTTTAGGATGTACTCAGTAATTTTTATTAAATAATTAGGTATTTAGAGAGATCTGTGACTAAATATACTATGTTAAACATTCTGTATATTAGATTGGATTTAGTAGAGATTCTCCTTTAGGAACTCTGGATTATTTCTAACTTTACTAGATATTTAACTATGATAGCCAAAAATATAAAGGAAAAAAGAAAGAATGAAAGAAAAGAAAATATATATGCTAAATAAAGGAATTATCTGCAAAATAAATCTGGCAAGAAAATAAAAGTTGATTTTCCTAGTAGACATAGTACATATTAAAAACCATTATTTTGCTTAATGGCTATAATTACTAGCAAAAATGCTGAATATAAATTTTGTGATTCTGGCTATGTGACTTTGGGTATGTTTGACCACTGGACATGGATAAGTCAACTTGTTACTGACCTTGGGGCTTCTTCTGTGTTGGCAAGATTTTACAGTGCCAGAAGGCATTGTGAAGGCTCCTCTGGGAGAAAAGCTCTCAACAGCTCAACAGCTGGGAATCTTGTGCACTACAATAATGACCACTCATAAAAGTCATTCTCTTTGCTGAAGTGGTAACATGAGTGTTACTGGGATAGACAGTACAACTTTAATTGGACCACAGACCCAGTTCAAAAGATGGAACTCCTGCTTAGTACTGTAAACTTATTTATGAGCCCAGAGTTTGGAAAGTCATAGGCCTTACTACTGTTATTTCTCCTAAAGATACAGTATCAAACTGCCTTCTAAATACTGCTCCTTAAACCTATAGACCAATGTAAATCTCCTTCCTAATCAGGGAAATTTATTGATGGAGTTTCAGGCAGCCTATACAGAGACTCATAATTTGTCAAAATTAGGGGAATTTCTGACTGTGGAGAAATTTATTCAGTTCCAAACAGTAAACCTATCTCAAATTCCTCTTCCTAAATATTTGGGAAATATCATGGAAGAATGGAAAATAATATTTTAAGAGTCAAAAATAGAGGAAGATTGCTGTGAAATAACTTTTTTCTGAGTATGGTTGCATAATGGCACTCATGAACTCATATCAGCTGAGCTCAGAATAAGACCAGTAAAAAAAAAAAAAAAAATCAAGCCATCTAGCAATCCAGTATGGAAAGAAATAGGACTGAAATAAACCCTGCACCTACCTGATGAATTATTTACAACTAATGGCAAACAAGGTAAGAAGATTCTATAATTTTTCCAACAGTCTTACCCAAAGTATTTATCCCATTCCTATATTCCAGTGGCCCTATTAATTAAAGTTAGGGGTAGAAGGAAGGACGTGGGAGAAGGAAGAATCAAGACAACAGGAAGAAGAGGAATGTGAAGGCAACCAGGAGGAGCTGGAATGGGCACAGAGGGTCAATATGATCTCAATACATTTTCTTTATATGGACATTATTTACCAAAGCATATATTTAAAAATATTTTAAATATAAAAGAAAAAACAAACATTTGAAAGTTGAATTAATGATAGTTAGGGCAATATCAGTGATAAAGAAGGCCATATTAAGAAACTATTTAAAAAACAGAAATCCCAGTAGTTTATACAAATAGTGGAGCAAATTTGGATTAAACAGTTTTATAGAGAACATGATAATGTTAATAATTTTATAACAGCTGAATGCAACCACATAGCAACTCATTAGATTTCTGAAGAAAAGATGGTTATAGATTCAGTCTAATATCTACAAGCAGTATCTCTCTATCTGATCTTCATGCTTGTTCTTACACACACACACACACACACACATACACACACTCTCTCTCTCTCTCTCTCTCTCTCTCTCTCTCTCTCTCTCACACACACACACACACACACACACACACACACACATTTGTAGTGGAGCCACTAAAAGAGAAGGGACTGACAACCTTTAAACTAATATTAAAGTGAGAAACAAAGTCATACCAGAAACAATCTGTTTACCACCTAAAAGCTCATACTGGACAAATACTTAACAAGAAAATAAAATGAGATTTACTAAAGGTCTAACATTTTATGGAATATTAGAGTAAACTATTACATAAACCACCATACTGTCGGACAGAAACAAGAGTTACTTTAAGAAGTTTAGGTACAGAAAGGGGATTAAATGAGTAATAAATATAGGTACTAAGTAATAGTGGTGAAACTCCATGTTATCTATCATTTAGGGTATAAAATTCTTCTCTGGAGCTGTAGCATGATCTTCAGCTTTGATGACATGGGGAAGCTTCATATGATATTTCAGATAAGCATTCTACTTATACGTAATTCAACAATTCACATATATTGTTTTATTTGATACACAAACTGAAGAATAAGAGTCACTTTATGTATTCTGGTGCTATTTATCTGTTTTTGTACTTCTGTCCATGTAAGATAAAATATGTAGGAGGTAGCATCTAAATAATTAATATTTAAATGACATATATAAGGGCATTCTTCACAATATAAAATCCAAGTCAAGAGAGAGATTGCCCAAGGTCAAGTCCCAAAGGAGTAGCCTTTGTTATAGTAGAACATATTATAATAGAATACAAGAAATCAACTCTGTATAAGTGGTATGTGAAAAGATGCTCATGGGAAATACTGAAATACAGAGGTTAGTCGGTATTAAGTTATCTGGTCTCACAGAAGGAAACTAGGAACTTAAAGAAAGACAAAGAATGTATCTATTTATCCAATAAATGTGTATTGCTTTAGGATTGTATTTCAGGAAATGTACAAGTTAAAATGTGACCACTGGTCATTTAGTCATGTTTGACACAAATTCCAAGGTGTAGTGAGTTGCATTTTAGTGCTAAATGGGTGAATAGAAAGGGAGAACTTGATGGCACCTCACAATAAGAGAACAACAGGTAAAACACCCTAAACAAAGTCAAAGTACCCTAATTTAATATCTATGAAATCAGAGAAGGTCCTTGAAAAGAAAGAAATTGGAGCAATGATGATGTTTTAGATATCAAGATGGTTGGGCTAAAGGAGATACTTGAGAGGTAATAAAAAGTACAGTCCATTAGATAGCAGTGGGGCAGTTGTAAAGAAACTAAAAACTAGCCATGGAAATTCTAGCACCTGCCCCTTAGAACTGTGACACTAGACAAATCAAATTTCTAACATCATTACTTCACAGTGAAGGTAAGCTCAAGAAAAATAGAGCAAAGGCTTACAATGTTTCTCTAATTAATATAATGTCAGCAGACATAGGCAGATTACGGTTTGATTAAACTGCATCGTGCTCACTGGCCTCTTCCCAGTCACCCCCTCCCCTAATTCCCCAATCTCCTTCTTCTATAAGTGTGGGGGCCCCTGAGTATGTTCCCTTCCTTGGCGTATCAGGTCTCTGCAAGGCTAGGTGCATCCTCTCCCACTGAAGCCAGAGAAGGTATTTTAGCTAGAAGGATGTATCCCACTTACAGGCACCAGCTTTTTAGATAACCTCCCACTCTAGTTGTCCAGGATCCATATGAAGATCAAGCTAAACATCTGCTACATATGATGGAGAGGACTAGGTCCAGCCAATGCATGTTCTTTTGATGGTAGTTCAGACTCTGAGAGCCTCAAGGGTCCAGGTAAGTTGACATTGTTGGTCTTTCTGTGGAGTTTCTGTCCCCTTTGGGTCCCATAAGGGCCCTCCTATTCCATAAGAGAACACATGTCCCATCCACTGTTTGACTGTGGGTATCTGTATTTGTCTGAGTCAGCTACTGGATGGAGCCTCTCAGAGGAGAGCCATGGTGACCTTCTCTCTGCAGGTATAACAGAGTATCATTAATAGTGTCAGGAATAGGTTCTTGCCCATGGGATGGGTCACAAATTGGCCCCTTATGGGTTGGTTGTCCATTCTCCCAGACTCTGCTTCTTCCCCTATCCTTCTATTTTTTTATAAACAGGATAAAATTTGGATTGAAAGTTTTGTGGATGGTTTGGATTACTTATTGCTTAACTGGGGCTTTTGCCTGGCTTCAGGAGGTAGCCTCTTCAATTTCCATATCTCTAATGCTGTGACTCACAGCTAAGATCACCCTAATGAATTTTGGGAGCCTCCCTTCTCCCAGGGCTCTGACTCGTTCTGAAGATGCTGGCCAGTTCCCAAATTCTATCACTTGCAGATTTCCATTCATTCTCATGACCATGTGACCATCTCTCCTGTCCCTCCCCACAACTGATCATGACCCTCCTACTTCCCTCTTCCTTCCCTATCCCATACAGTTCCTTCCTTTCACCTGCCTCTTATAACATTTTTTATTCCCCCTTCCTTTCTGTTTATCTTCTTTATGTCTACGTAGTATAGCATGTGTATCTGAATTTTATGGCTAATACTCACTTATAAGTGAGCACATACCATGAATGTCCTTTTGGGACTGGGTTGCTTTGCTCATGATGATATTCTCAAGTTCCATCAATTGGCCAGCAAAATCCATGATATCTTTGGTTTTAATAGCTGAATAGTATTCCATTATGTAATTTTACCACATTTTTCCTTATCCATTCTTCAGTTTAGGGACATCTAGGTTCTTTCGAGTTTCTTACTATTTCAAATAAAGCAGCTATGAACATAGTCAAACAAGTGTCTTTATGGGATGGTAGAACATCTTTTGGATATATGCTCAGGAGTAGTAGAGTTGGTTCTTGAGGTAGAACTATTCCAAATCTTCTGAAAAAATGTCAACTTGATTTTCAAAGTGGTTGTACAAGTTTGTTCTTCCAGCAGTAATAGGAGAGTGTTCCCTTACTCTACATCCTCTACAATATGAGCTCTCTCTTGAGAGTCTTATCGATTCTGATGGGTGTAAAATGGAACCCATAAGAGTTGTTTTAATCTGTGTTTCCCTGATGACTAAGAATTGTGAACATTCCTAAGTGCTTTTCTGCCATTTAAGATTCTAATGTTGTGAATTCTCTGTTTAGCTCTGTACACCATTTTTATTGGGTTATTTGGGTTGTTGGTCATTAATTTCTTGAGTTCTTTGTCAATTTTGGATATTAACCATCTGTTACATGTAGGGTTGTTGACGAACCTTTTCCAATCTCAAAGCTGCCATTTTGTCCTATTGAGAATATCCTTGCCATACAAAAATCTACAGTTTCATGAGATTCCATTTATGAATTGGTGATCATAGAGGCTGAGACACTGGTGTTCTTTCAGGAAATTCTCTTATATCAATGTTTTCAAGGGTATTTCCCAAACATAATTAAAGCAATATATAGCAATCCAACACCTAGCATCAAACTAAATGCAAAGAAATTTAAAATAATTCTACTAAACTCAGGGACAAGACAAGACTGCCCCCTGTCTGATCAATATAGTATTCAATACTCCAGATAGAGCAAAAAGACAACAAAAGGAGATCAAAAGAATAAAAATTGGAAAGGAATAAGTCAAAGTATCACAATTCTCAGATGATATGATAGCAGGAATAAATGTGAAAAATTCCAACAGAGAACTTCTATAGCTCATTAATACCTTTAACAAAGGGGCTAGATACAAAATTAACTCAAAGAAATAAGCCCTTCTTTATACAAATGGTAAATGGGGCAAGAAAAAACATTAAGGAAACAACCACCAGTCTGTTCCCTGATCTGACCCTGTGCCGTAGCACTCCATACCCAAATATCACCAGGAAAAAGCTGGTCTCCCAGGAGTGTGGACAAGCCTGTGAGCACAGCAAGAACACCACTTCTGCTCAGAGGGATCAGCACAGAACACTCAGGACACAGGAATCAAGGAGCAGTCAGTTTCTGTCTGTGCTCAGAGCTGATCTGGTGGCACAGTGCTAAATAGCCAAATTCTGCCAGGAGAGAGCTGGTCTCCAAGGAGTGCCAAAGAGTCTTTAATTTCTTTCTTTATTTCTTCCTTGACCAAGTTATCATTGAGTAGGGTGTTGTCCAACTTCCATACATATATCAGGTTTCTCTTGTTTTTGTTGCTATTGAAGCCCAGCCTTAGTCCTTGGTGATCTGATAGGATGCAATGGAATAGTTCAATCTCCTTGTATCTGTTGAGGCCTGTTTTGGAGAAGGTACTATGAGGTGCTGAGAAGAAGGTATATTCTTTTAGGATGAAATGGTCTATAGATATCTGTTAAATCCATTTGGTACATAACTTCTGCTATCTTCAGTGTACTTATGTTTAGTTTGTGTTTTCATGATCTGTCGTTTTGATGAGAGTGGGATGTTGAAGTCTCCCACTATTATTGTATGACATTCAATAAGTGTTTGAGCTTTAGTAAAGTTTCTTTTACTAAATGTGGGTGCCCTTGCTTTTGAAGTATAGGTATTCAGAATTGAGAATTCTTCTTGGTAGATTTTTTACTTTGATGAGTATGAAATATCCTTCCTTATCCTTTTAAATTACTTTTGGCTAAAAGATGATTTTATTTGATATTAGAACATGTACTCTAGCTTGTTTTCTTGGGACCATTTGCTTGGAAAATTGTTTTCAAGCCCTTTCTTTGATGTAGTGTCTTTGACACTGAAGTGTGCTTCCTGTAATTAGCAAAATTCTGGTTCTTGTTCAGGTGTCCAGTCTATTAGTCTTCTTTTTGGTGAATAGAGTCCATTGATATTAAGAGTAATAATGAATAGTGACTGTTTCTTCTTCTTCTTCTTCTTCTTCTACTTCTTCTTCTTCTTCTTCTTCTTCTTCTTCTTCTTCTTCTTCTTCTTCTTCTTCTTCTTCTTCTTCTTCTTCTTGTTTGCGAGACAGGGTTTCTCTGTGTAGTCTTGGCTGTCCTGGAACTCACTCTGTAGACCAGGTTGGCCTCAAACTCAGAAATCACCCTGCCTCTGCCTCCCAATTGATAGGATTAAAGGTGTGTGCCACTCGCCACTACCGCCAACTTGCAACTTACTTTTTTATTATTATTATTAGATATTTTCTTCATTTACATTTTACATGTTATCCCGAAAGTCCCCTAAACCCTCCCCCATCCCCCGCCCTGCTCCCCTACCCACCCACTCCCACATATTGGCCCTGGCGTTCCCCTGTACTGGGGCATATAAAGTTTGCATGACCAAGGGGCCTCTCTTCCCAATGATGGCCATCTTCTTCTATATATGCAGCTAGAGACATGAGAAATGAGCTAGAGAAAGTAACCAAGGAGCTGAAGGGGTCTTTAACCCTATAGGTGGAAGAATAACATGAACTAACTAGCAACTTACTTTTTAATCATGGTTTTGCATCACAGCAACAGAAACCTTAGCTAGGACAAATACATAAACTGTAGATAATCTGAATTGTGTGTGTGTGTGTGTGTGTGTGTGTGTGTGTGTGTGTGTGTGTGTGATAATTTAAATACATTTCTGTGATTCCATAGATTATACTCAAACTCAATATCTACATTTAAGCATCATAGATAAATATATACAGGGAGATTGGCATACTGAGAAAAGCTCAGGTTTAAAGAAAGAATTCAAATTTTAGTGTGCTTTCAAGGAAATAAAAATCATATACATTTTCTATTTATTGTTGGGAATTTGGTCCACAAGAGAAAGATAATAGAGAGATATGAATACATTCATATATGAGCAATCACTCACATGTGTGTTTGCATGTATAAAAAGACAAATTGGAGAGTAATCCACTAGTATCAAGAGGGAGATACATTTTATTGAATTACTTGCTAAAAGAGTCTCAGAGAACCCCTCCAAATATCAAAGATTATTGTCAAAGCTTTTGATTACTCTCCATAACCTTGTTGTAAGGCCATATAGCCACATATACAACTTATGTATATCATGCTTATATCATCAAACAGGAAGAACTTGGAATAATACCCAGAAGCTTCAGTCTTTCTGACTAATGCTCATGGTGGTAGAAGTTACTTTCATTACTAAAAATTAATCAACAATTTCCCTAAGATACTATATAATTTCACCAACCTCTGACCTACAACAGAGATTTTACTGCAAGATATAGTAGTGCAATTGTTGTACAAATATTAGGAGAATAATCAACCATCTTTTACAAAATATCTAATGTAAGGCCCATTCAAAGAGACGGAACCTACTCACGACTCTACTAAAGTGACTATGAACCTGAGATTAGATAGGCCCTGAATCATAAGGGAAAGCTTACTGCTAGGATTTCATTAATGGAACATAGCTTCAAAACCACTCCTGAAGACATACGGCTGTACCGTTAAAGCATAGTATCATTTAATCATCAGAGAAACTTCTTCTTGCAGCAAATACCCATTAAAAAAGAGATCCACAACTGGACTTTCTGCAGAGAGTGAGAGCCTTTGAAGCATTCAGTCCTAAATGACCATTCAGTCTATCAAACTCCTGATCTCAAGGCTCAAGGATCTATGTAGAATAAAGGAGAGAAAGATCGTAAGAGCCACAGATGGTGGATGAGTCCCCCAAAATAATGTCTTCTAGATACAACTCAGAGTCTGTGGCAGCTCACAGAGACCCGGATAGGCACAAATCAAGCAAAATCCCAACACTCAGGTAAAAACAGAAACTAACTTTCACCTCTAAACAAGAAGCCCTTTGAAGTTGATACCTACCAAAGAAGGGAAAATACACTTTTAAAATATTTTCTCCAGTATTTATTAAACTTCAGGAAACATACTTTCCCTACATACATCACACATTTTGTGTGATGAGCAACACAAAACAAACTATAGAATTTGGTTGTTGTTGTTGTTCTTTTTTTATTTTTTTCCAATTTTTATTAGATATTTTCTTCATTTACATTTCAAATGCTATCCCAAAAGTCCCCTTATACTCTCCCCATCCCCCACCCCGCTCCCCTAACCACCCATTCCCACATCTTGGACCTGGCATTCCCCTGTACTGGGGCATATAAAGTTTGCATGACCAAGGGGCCTCTCTTCCCAATGATGGCCAAATAGGCCATCTTCTGTTACGTATTCAGCTAGAGACATGAGCTCTGGGGGTACTGGATAGTTCATATTGTTCTTCCACCTATAGGGTTGGAGACTCCTTCAGCTCCTTAGGTACTTTCTCTAGCTCCTCCATTGGGAACCCTGTGTTCCATCTAATAGCAAGTCTTGGACACATCAAGAATTCAAGGGCCATACCTAAACATAATAAAAGCAGTCTACAGCAAACCAGCAGCCAACATCAAACTAAATGGAGAGAAGCTGGAAGCAATCCTACTAAAATCAGCGACTAGACAAGGCTGCCCACTTTCTCCCTACCTATTCAATATAGTACTTGAAGTCCTAGCCAGAGCAATTCCACAACAAAAGGAGGTCAAGGGGATACGAATTGGAAAGGAAGAAGTCAAAGTATCACTATTTGCAGATGGTATGATAGTATATATAAGTGACCCTAAAAACTCCACCAGAGAACTCCTAAACCTGATAAACAGCTTCAGTGAAGTAGCTGGATATAAAATTAACTCAAACAAATCAATGGCCTTTCTCTATACAAAGGATAAATGGGCTGAGAAAGAAATAAGGGAAACGACACCCTTCACAATAGTCACAAACAATATAAAATATCTTGGTGTGACTCTAACTAAGGAAATGAACAATCTATATGATAAGAACTTCAAGTCTCTGAAGAAAGAAGTTGAAGAAGATCTCAGAAGATGGAAAGATATCCCATGCTCATGGATTGGCAGGATCAATATAGTAAAAATGGCTATCTTGCCTAAAGCAATCTACAGATTCAATGCAATCCCCATCAAAATTCCAACTCAATTTGTCAACGGTTTAGAAAGGGCAATTTGCAAGTTCATCTGGAATAACAAAAAACCTAGGATAGCAAAAAATTTCTCAACAATAAAAGAACCTGTGGTGGAATCACCATGCCTGACCTCAAGCTGTACTACAGAGCAATTGTAATAAAAACTGCATGGGAATAGGATTGAAGACCCAGAAATGAACCCACACACCTATGGTCACCTGATCTTTGACAAGGAAGCTAAAGCCATCCAATAGAAAAAAGACAGCCTTTTCAACAAATGGTGCTGGCACAACTGGTGGTTATCATGTAGAAGAATAGGAATTGATCCATTCTTATCTCCTTGTACTAAGGTCAATTCTAAGTGGTTTAAGGAACTCCACATAAAACCAGAGACACTGAAACTTATAGAGGAGAAAGTGGGGAAAAGCCTCAAAGATATGGGCACTGGGGAAAAATTCCTGAATAGAACAGCAATGGCTTGTGCTGTAAGATCAAGAATTGACAAATGAGACCTCATAAAGTTGCAAAGCTTCTGTAAGGCAAAGGATACTGTCAATAAGACAAAAAGGCCACCAACAGATTGGGAAAGGATCGTTGTTGTTGCTCTTGTTCTTGTTAAATGTTTTTGTCTCATCAGTTGTCTTCTTCTCCTTTTCCTTCTTCCTTTTTAATTGTTTTGGTTCTGTTGTTGTGTCTGTTTTTATTTACTTTTGGGGGTGAGGAGAGATAGAGAAATCATGATGTTGGTTGAGGATGGGGTATGGAGAATACACAGGGAATTTATAGTGGGGAAGAATATGGTCAGAATATATGTTAAAAGACAAAATGGGTGTAGTTGCTCTAGGATAAAGCATTCTTAGAGACCATTGGTACATGTTTAAATTAAAGCCCATAGGTATTTCATATAAGTAGACATCAGAATAACTTCCTTTAGAGATCTCTACTAGAAAACAAATCTTGTTATTGACTTGTATTCATTACTTTTATTTCACTTTCTAGGGAAACTTGTCTAAAAGCTAAAAATTATTTTCTAGTCACTTCTAGTAGATTAAATAAAACATAGAAATTGTTTTTCTCTCAGAAAACAATAAACATGGGTTAATCTGGAAAATTGAAAAGGGAATGACTTTGTAATTAAAACAAGAGTCATTCTGAAAACCAAGACAAAGCTGTTGTGTATTGTCTCCAATAATCTAACTCAATTATCTGATATAATAAACACATTGGATGGGGAAGAAAGGTAGCTGCTAGATAATCGGTAAAGTTAGTTGAATAAACTCTAAAATACAGTGTGGGATATACCTCTAGAGAAGTGATAGGATTTAAAAAAAAAGAGAGAGAAAATCTAGGAAACAGATCCTAACAAAAGGAATTAACTGACAAAGAATAGCAAAAGTATCAAAACAAAATGGTCTGTTATGCATATGCATGCATACATACTCATGCATACATGTAACATAAGGAGTAGGAATTACAATTCACCAGCCCAAGAGCTGTAAACTATTTCAACTGGTATGGATTATATGTCTACTACATTCCCCACATCATCCATCAATTTTTTCCTTGTCTAATTCTTTCCAATTCTTCATTTTGGAAACCTTTATTTGAATTCTTGTGAATTGAACAGATCACATGATCATATTCTGCAGTTTTGAGTCCTTCTTCCATGACCAGAGATACTTCATAGTAAGCAAAATATATGGAATTCAGATTCTGTTATTGTTCTGTTCTGCTGTTCTATGTGAAGACCAAGATAGAAGACATTATGATTTGCTGTCACATGACAGCTCAGCTATGCTTGCTGCAAAGTCAACATTTCTTCCTGGTTTAACATCAAGTGGCTGAAACAGACTTAAGCCAGTTTTTCTGTACTGGCTGCTGAGCCAAAGGGACAGGAAATCATTACATGGAAAACATTTCTAGCAAAGGTCACTTTAATAGAAAATTACATCAATCACCTTGAAGGGAAAAAAAGTTTCAGTTGATGTCATCTGTCCATGGGATAACATCCATTTCAGTTTCTGCCTTGGATTTTTAAAAGTTAGTCTAACTTTTTTGGGAAAGAAACACATTAAAAATTAACATTGCCTTCAACAGTGATTTCAATCATTTGCAAAAGAAGAGATGGTTATTAGCTATTTTATGTTATAAATTAAATGGTTACCTACTTAGAAGAGAAAGAAAAATATTTTTAAATATTCTTTAAATGGAAGGCTTAAAGAAGCAGATTTTTCTGACAAATATCCATTGTTTACTTATTAAGCATACATGTTTATGTGGTTGAAATTTGATAGGAACAAAACAGTTTTATTTAATTATTATTTTTTTTTAATACAGAGCCTTGTGTACAGCAAACTGGACTCAAACTCCAAAATGGTGCCAAGGATGACCTTAAGTTTTGATCCTATTTCTAAGTCCTGAGTGTCAAAACTAAAGTCTTTATTCTATCTTCTTGTGCCTTGTTCAGTTGAAGTTCCTGGGAGGCTTGCTCTTTTCTGGAAAGAGTAGATCTAGGGGAGAGAGGAGGTGTAGAAAAACTGAGAGAAGTGGAAGAATTGAAGGCTGCCTTTGTGATGCACTGTATTAGAGGAAAAAAAAATGTTTTAAAAGATTAAAGGCATTAGCTGACCATGCCTTCCTTATGTAGTGTTAAAGATCAAATTCAGGCTTCATGCACATGTAGCAAGTACTCTATATTCCAGGAGGGATGTAATTCAATTGCATCCCTCCTGGGGTTTTTATGTCTTAAAATTAGTGATAATTTTATGAGTATTTTAAGGGCCTGCTAGTCATTTCATACAGAAAAATGTATGGCAAAGATGGAAGGAAATATAACAAAATCTGTAAGAAAAATAATAAAGGAATTTTGAAATAAATGAAAAGAACAAATTTTCTAGTTTTCCCTTAATCTCTGAAAATGTCTCTCAAAAGACTTCTGGCACGACACGGTAACTCAGATTCTTTCCCTGTTCTTCTTCCCAACATTCATTACACAGTTGAAATGGTTTAATTTTTTATTAAAATTGGATTTTGAAGTTTGCAGTATTCATTATAGGAGTAAATATTTCAAATGATTTTTTTCTAGATTTCCATCTCTAAGAACTCTGGATTCTTCTTGCTCCCAGAGGACACACATATGCCTGGTATATGACACTTACATATGACACTTTCTTTCACTTGGAGAGAATAAGGCTAAAGCCTCTGAGCTAAGAAACTGGGAAACATTTGCCTCAAGAAAGGAATAATATCTTCAGGCCATGGTGAAGAACATCTTAGAGTGTGGTCCTCAGGGATCAGCACCAGCAATACCTGACAAGACTCCAGACATTTTCTTAGACCTCAAGTAGGTCAAAAACTAGAAGTGTGCATTGACTTATGTCCACAGCTGATGTCAGAGACACTGCCTTCTGAAAATCCAATATAAAAGGGGTGCTCCCTCCATCTTTTCTACACAATATTCCTGAATTCCAAGACTTGTCATAAATGAAGATGGCATTCAAGGTGTGTGGGTAGAGTATTTGGTAGATATTCATTAGGTCCATTAGACATATAATGCAACTTAACTTTGAGCATTCTGTTTATTTTTTGCCCAGATGACCTGTCTATTCAAGAACATGGGCTATTGAATAACTTACTCATATTGAGTTGTTATTAGTTCAAGTCTTTAATTCCACCATTAAGCATTTTCTTATAAAATTGGGAGTACCGAAGTTTAGTGTATAATGTTTACAACTGTAATGTCATGGATAACTCTTCCCTTGAATAGAGTGATGTGTCATTCTTTATCTATTCTGATTTAAAGTCTATTTTGCCATATATTAGAAAAGTATCAACTGCTTGCTTCCTGGTTATACTTGCTTGGAATAATTTTATAAACTTATTACATCAAGGTAATCACAGTCTTTAAAGATAAAATGAGTTTCTTTTGACAACAGAAATATGGATTTGATTTCTAAATCCACTCAGCTAGACTTAGGTTTTGATTGGCAAGTCAAGACCATTAGTATTTAAGGTTTATTATGCTAAGAGTAGTGTCTTGATCCCAGCCGTTTTGTTATTTGTTGTTGAGTTCATTTCTGATTGTATTCTTAGTTATACTTTGTGTTTCACTTAAAATAAATCCATTTTTTTTCTGCTCTCTTTTGACTATGCTTATTTCTCTCTTGCATAGAAAATTGATTATATTATTCTCTGTAGAACAGAATTAGTCAGCATGAATTCTTTTAGCTGTTTTTATCTCAGGAAGGTTTCTTTCTCCTTTAACTATGGCAGATAGTTTTATAACATACAGCAGACAAGGTTTGCATTCATAGTCTTCAGAAATCAAGAGTCTATTGCCTCAGGATTTTTGAAGTTTCCTTTTACAAATAAGCTCTTAATCTGCTGAGTTTCTTTTATATGTAACTCGAGTTTTTATTAATGCTTTCAATACTCTTTCTTTGCTTTTTATACTTAATATTTTAAATATGATTGTTATACTTTGGAAAGTTTCTCTGTTCTTGTCAATTTTAGTATTCTCTGTGTTTCTTGTATGTATATGGGTATGACTTTCCTTATTTTGGAAAGGTTTTCTTTTATGATTATAAAGAGTTTGTCTTTGTCAATGGTGTAGGGTTCATCTCTTTTTTCTATACCTGTAATTCAAAAGTTTAATATCAGTGGCACTTAATATCTTAGCAGTAACAATAGTATCTAAGTCGAGTTAATTCCAACTCAGCAGGAGGGAGATTATGCCTGGCACTATATACATAGAAAAATGCTCTTAGCTAATCTGGTTATTTATTCTACAAGAGCACTAACTATTAACACTTTCCTAAACCAATATAATTCCTAACCTAATTTTAAATATATTTCCATATATATGTATGTACATAGATGATATAGATATGTATGTAGATATAAATGTAGATATATACATATATAAGTATAGTTCTCATCTCTCATCAAAGGAGATTTTTTATGTAGCATACAGAAAGATGCAACCTGTGAAAATGCAGAGAACAATTGACTTTGAAGTCCTAATCCTCAATTGGTACATCTACAACACCTCCACTTAAGTCTCATTCAACACTGTAGACTGTAAGATCAAGAGTTCCAGGAAGCCATCTGCAAGATTGTATCTTCTTGATATGAGAGAAAAGCTACACCCATGAAATCTCAACCATATGACTATTCTACACAAGTCTTGAAAAATGATTACACCAGATGCCATGACATGAATGGGGAAAATCTAATGAGGTACTGCCCCTAGATGAAAACCTACAAGGAATCAGTGACTACTAAAACAGAGAGAACTTGTGTACCACAGGGCTATTGATTAGCTAAAATAGAGAAGTTAGGTGACACATAGGAAAGGTACAATGTACTACTCAGCTATTAAAAACAATAAATATATGAAATTCCTAGGCAAATGGATGGACCTGGAGGCCATCATCCTGAGTGAAGTAACCCATGCACAAAAGAACTCACATAACATGTACTCACTGATATGTGGATATTAGCCCAGAAACCTAGACTACCCAAGATACAATTTACTAAACACATGATACTCAAGAAGAAGGNGAGGGCCTAGTTGGCCATCAATGGGAAGAGAGGCCCCTTGGTTATGCAGTCTTTATATGCCCCAATACAGGGGAACGCCGGGGCCAAGGGGTGGGAGAGGGTGGGTAGGGGAGCAGGGCCGGGAGGGGGGAGAATATAGGGAACTTTCTGGATAACACTTGAAATGTAAATGAAGAAAATATCTAATAAAAGTTGAAAAGGAAAGGTACAATGAGGTTACTGGATGCTTAATGACTCTTACACAAAACAGAGGAATGCAAACACAAAGACTGGCAGGAGCTGGGCAATAAAACAACTGAGACTAAGTCAGCTCTATCTAAGGTCAACTATATTCTTAGAAGCCAGGTGTGAGGTCTTTCACTCTCAGGGCAAGGGCTTTCACGCCCAAGTCATAGTTCTAATTAGGGAGTTCTGCTCTAGCTAACCTCATGAATAATGCAATACTCTGAAACCACAGCCCAATATACTTCCTAAACCATTGTAAATTCCTGTATATGTGAGCAACTTGGCTTTTATTCTAAGTGACAGTGTGTGGGGACTTTCTACTAATAAATAATGTAGTCTGCCATACATAACTATAATAAGAATTCTAAACTTACTTTGCTAAGCTTTCCCTGAGATTTCTAACTCTATGTAGTAGATATAATGCCTGATTTCTTTCACTATTTCTCTTACAATACTAGAGGCAATTCTGAATATCACTGAATAGGTAGCATTCTTACTGAATTCAAAGCCCATGGTCAGCTCAAGGACTACCTAGGGCATTGGTGAAGACCAGTAAGCAAAGTTCAATTTTGCTTAGGTATTTGGCAAGTCATTGCTTGGAGGAACCTGTAATAAAACAATACTAAAAGAAAGCACATAGATCCATTCGCAAGGAGAAGATTGGAGCATTCTTTATATGGGATGACAGGATTGCAGGAGACCAAGTTTCCATGACTTTTCACCTCAAGACTGTGTCCAGGCTTCTGGCCTGTCAAGCATGTCACTACTGGAGTGGATGTAGCATATATATATATATATATATATATATATATATATATATATGCTTTCCAGAAATATATATATAAAGGTTTTCCAGAAATTATATCATGAGCCATGTTATTCATGAAATTCAGAACGGACTACTCTGGAAATGACAATAATCTTAGCACAGAAGATGCATGATCTTCCTCCTCTGAGATGAGACAACACTATGCTTTGGTTTGCATTAACATGTAGCTCAAGAAAACATAATATCTGAAGATTCTTTTGCTCATTTTGCTGTACCATGAAAGGTTGTAATATATAAACCTAGGACTTGGGCTTTGTAGGCAAGTCAACCTCTTTGCTTTCTACTGACAATAATAATTCAAAGTCTTTTTTGTCTTTACTTTCTAGCTTGAAACATGTACATATACAGAAATCTTTATATTCTTAATACCTAGCCGGGCAGTGGTGGTGCATGCCTTTAATCCCAGCACTTGGGAGGCAGAGGCAGGCTGATTTCTGAGTTCAAAGCCAGCCTGGTCTACAAAGTGAGTTCCAGGATAGCCAGGGCTATACAGAGAAACCTTGTCTTGGAAGAAAAAAAAATCTTAACACGTTCAGTTTGGAAATAAACTTATCCTCCATAATGCTTTATCTGACTCATGAGAATCACATTGAAAGGGCCAGTACTCAAGGGCAAACTTCCTAAGTGTGGTTGTTAGCCCCACACTTCTCAAAATGCTAAGAGCACAAGCATCTTGGTAATCCTAAATTTTGCTTACCAAGCTTTTAAGATACTTTTCATTTTATTATTGCTTGTCTTCCTATTTTACTCTCCATATTGGTAGTTAGTTGAGCGATATTCCACACTGGCTTAGTGTGATAAGTCAGAAGGTTGACATAGCACTCCAGTGTTCTTTCATGTCTTCCCTTGAGTTTAAGCAAAAGAGGAACACAGCCTGGTTAGATTTGAATTCTAGAGTCAGCAATTCTCAAGTCCCAGTTTCCCATCTGCCAGCTGAGTATCTTTGAGAAAAGTATTTAACTCAATGTCTGCTGTAAATAGAGTGACAATCTCTTTTAAATATGTCCTTTAATATTGAAGTACTACTCTGCTTTACACTAGTGACCATGCTAGTAATATTTATTTGTTGAACACTTTTCCTATGTCAAATAATCTTCAAAGTACTCAGTCCATAAATATATATAGGAACTATGCTATTTGATTGAATATTTATAATTACTATCACCAGCAGCAGCAACAACAACAACATATTTAAATAGATGAGAAAACAATGGCACCCCTTCTTGATTATCTGTGACTTGATGACATGGTTAGTGTCACATTCCTTAGTTCTCCCAAATGCTCCATCAAGAACTGTTCAAAAATCTTTATTTTGTATGAAAACATTGCTTCAAGATCCCTATAGTTCTCTTAGTGGAACATAAATACACACAAGACAAAGCTATCAAAACCAACATCAAAGGATGAGAAAGTCAACTTTGGTCATTATCCAACAAGGAGTATAGGAAAATATAATGTGAATGAGAAGAAATAGAACTTGACAGCCTTAATCCAGTGAACCTTAAAGTCCATCAGAGATATGAGAAATGAAGTTAGAATATAAAATCAGTGCATCAGAGGAAAGTTGTAAATAATTTAAAACTTTCCAGAATCAGCTTTCATAAGATACTTTATTTAAAACTGAAATTTTTGTTAGTCCTGTCAATCAGGTTTCTTTTAGTAATGTAATTAATTGCATCTTCATTAGTAGATTAGATAATAAACCACAAGCTTTTGAGATGGCCTCTTTTTGAATGAATTGAGCGTTCTGGCAAGATCTCCCTTCTTGGCAAGAGAATGTGAGAGGACTTGAGGGGACCAGACTATGAACCTATATACAAAAGATTGTTTCCTTTGAATGTAAGGAGAAAATTATGAGCTGCGTCTGTTAAACCACGTTCTGTGTAAAATTTGACTTCTCTTTCTCCCTAATGCATTTGCTAGAAGCATAAACAAGCAAGAAAAAAAAAAAACAACATTTTGGATTCTGAGTGAACTATGGACTATGGTGTTATGATAATGCTCTACTAAACAGCAGTTAATAATTAATATGTAACTGGATACTGGTTGGGAGTTACATAGTTAGAGGTAGGATGAAAGGGCATTCTGTGTTATAGATAAACAGAATAGTTTTTAAAAATGTAAACAGGCAATAATAGCAAAAAACTGGGAATACTCTTCACTTGTAAGTAACCAAAGAATAAGAAGATAGAATCAAGTATTAATGGGTTATTTTCAATGAAGTATGTAATGTCACTCAAATAGATGTTTACAATAGTAGAATGCCTTTAGCAAAAGAATCTGTTCTAATAATCATTATGCTTTAATAAAGTATGCTTTATTTTTCAAAATGATTATTTTAACAATGGTTTTGGATATTACTTTTAAAACATCTTCATTTAAAAATGTAATTGGACTCATTATAAAACATGACATCATACTATTTATTTAAACTATGATACAAGTGCAATTGTGGAACAGATAACAAGCCAACAGTAAATTGGGATTCCAGAGGAGTCGAGTTTAAAATCATTAAGGAAGCATCCTCATTGAAGGATTATGGAGTCAGTTAATTTCAGGAAAGCATAGTTGTCATTTTATGGTCAAGCAGTTGTAAAGGACTTATGTATCATTCATATTCAGGAATATAAATAAAAGCCAATTTCTCTGTTTAATTTTATTTTAGCTAAAAAGTCAATTTATCTCTACATTTCCCAATTCTTTAGGGTTTATAATAATTCACAAAAGTTCATAAACTGAGATTCATCAAGCATGAGGGTAGATTCCATGGGATATTAAAATATACATAAATGCTATGAATAAAAAACTACATATAGCTATATAACTGATAACATTAACATATAGCTTAACTATGTGGATCTTTTCTGTGAAATGCAGGTGCATTTAATATGCTTCACTTTCTTAAATCTCAAAATTCTGAATGTAAAATTTGTTGTTTCTAATTGTCTTTATAGCCATAATAAAGACAGCATGTATGAGATACTCATACCACTAGTTACTGAACTCTTAGACTCTGTAAGAAAATTTTAAGTGCTGCCAGGGTTTAGAAAGCTAGTATTTCTTCTACTCAGAACATTGTTGGTAAGATTCCTTAGGACAGATATCACTTGATTATAATTCTGGCACTGTGAGTTCAAGTCAGGAATAGCAGAATGTTACTCCTGAGGTTAACCTGAGCTACATGGTGAGTTCAGGATCACCTTGAGACTCTCAATTTGTTTGTCTCAAGAAACAACAAAACAGAAAGATTTCATTTTTTGAAATTTCTCTCAATAATTTTGATGATAATCTCAGGTTTTTGAAAATCAGTCCATCTTGAATCTTATTAAAGTCACAGCACATATATCCACTTTTTCTATATGTACACCTGTCTTCATTTATATCTTTACTACTTAAAGTATGAATCTCCGTGATTAAAACTAAAGGCTTCAAGTAGACTCTCATATATGATCAGGTACTGTACTACATACTGGACAACAAGAGAAAGTCAGAAAATCTGAAGTGCTGGTGAGATGGCTCAGGGATGTCAAGCGCTTGCCTTGCAAGTCTGAATGGTAAGCTAGATGACTAGAATAGAACCCATAAAAAAGTTTTAGACACAGCAGTGTGCATCTGTAAGCCCAGCACTACTGTCAAGATATGAGAGATGCAAACAGGAGAAACAAAGCAAGATAGCCAGGAGCTACTCCTTAGCAGGCAGCAAAGCTACAGAAAAGGCAAGAGAGACTACCTCACTGAGGAAGGTGAGAATCAACTCACAAATGTTGTCCTCTAAACTCTGCATGCTATGATTTCTCTCTCTCTCTCTCTCTCTCTCTCTCTCTCTCTCTCTCTTCACACACATACACACACACACACACACACACACACACACACACACACACACACACAGAGTGAATAAAACGAAGAAAAATAAACTCCAGACTTTTCTTTAAAAAAATCACATTTAATAAATAATCATAATTAAGTGAAAAATACAAAAAAACCCAGCTCTTCGTGTATGGGGAGGAAAAATAAATAGATCCACATTAGTTCAAGTACTTTTTTAAAAAATTAATTTATTTATTTATTTTGGACATTTTCTTTATTTACATTTCAAATGTTCTCCCCTTTCCCAGTTTACCCTCCACAACTTCCCCTATCCCATCTCCTCTTCCCCCTGCTTCTATGAGGGTGCTCCCTCAGCCCACCCTCCCACTCCCACCTTCCTGCACTGGCATTCCCTCACACTGTGGCATCTAGCCTTCAAAGGACCAAGGACCACCCCTCCCATTGATGCCTCACAAAGCCATCCTCTACTACATATACAGCTGAAGCCATGGGTCCTTCCATGTGTACTCTTTAGTTGGTGGTTTAGTCCTAGGAAGCTCGGGGGTGGGGGTGGGGGTGGGGGTTTAGTTGGTTGATAGTGTTTTCTTCATATGTGGTTGAAAAGCTCTTCAAGTTCTTCAGTCCTTTCTCTAACTCCTCCATTGGGGACCCTGTGCTCAGCCCAATGGTTGGCTGTGAGCATCCCATCGGCCTCTGTATTTGTCAGGCTCTGGCAGAGCCTCTCAGGAGACAGTTCTTNGCCAGGGCCAAGAAGTGGGAGTGGGTGGACAGGGGAGCAGGGAGGAGGGAGGGGGGAGGGGACTTTCGGAATAGCATTTGAAATGTAAATTAAGAAAATATCTAATAAAAAATTGGAAAAAAAGAACTCAAGCAGAAAATTTGCAAGCATTTTAAAAATGCATTTGACTTAAATATTACATTTCATAACAAATGATGTGCTTGTAATAATTAAATAACCAGTCTTAGGAACCAGAATCATCACAGAAGAGTGATATTTTATGAATAAATGTATAGATCATTTATCAATAAAAACAGCATGGCCTCAATACAAATACAGAATCTTAGGTTACTTAGAGCCTTGATGATCAAGGAGCTTGATTGCTGGCCTGATGATTTGAGTTTGATCACTGAATCTAAAGAAGTCAGAAAAAAAAAAAAACCTACAACTTTTAAGACGATTTCTAGCACACAGTATCCCATCATTTACAGATGAATAACAAATATCATCTAAAACATGATTCATTCCAAAGCTAAGCACATAGAAAAGAGGAAAACCAGGGTATATGTCAGAAAAAAAAAAAAACAAAAAAAAAAACAGGCTAGCTCGTGTATCAAAACAACCAGGGAATCCATTTAAGTCACAAAACCAAAAATCTTTTGATGACTCAGAAGACTTCTCATTTGGTCTGAGAACATCAGTTAATTAATAATGAGTGAGATTCAAAGTGCCACTTAAAGAAAAGATATTTCTATTCATTAGTCTTTACTATAAAACCATTTACACTTTGAATTAATGTGATCTACATCTAAATTTATCAACCTTTGAAATACTAATAGAATTGATAAAAGTAATTATACTAAATTACTTGTAAATTATACCTTGAGAATTATAGTATAATTCTGTTAATAACGTAGGGAATTACATAGATGTACAACTAATTTCCTTTTGAATTTAGAAATTCTATTCCTTATATTATTTTATTCGAAATTTTAGACATTAAAATATCCAAAATAATAAGTCAAAAATATTCGGTTTAACTTTGTGATATCTTAAATGTTGAAAATTCTCTTATAAAACTATATACACACATACACTTAATTTTCAAAGTAGAAATTATAAATATACCTATAATCATTCAAATTATTTGCTTTTCTACCTAAACCTCTTGTGTTTATTTAAAATATATGGAGTAAAATAAATATGATAAAGTTTATTAGTTCAAAATTATATATGAGACATTTTATATTACTTAGATTAATTTTATTATCTTGATACCTGATACTGTAATAAGATTCATTATTTTTAAAAATTAGTTGTCATAGCAATAATGTTTTTTTATTATATTTGCTGAATTTGAATAGATTAACAGTCAAAGGTTAGGTAAAATCCAAATTTAAGATGAAATCATTGTCACACTTAATTGCATAATGAATTGTGCAATTCTAATCACTGAAGCCTCCAGTCAGGCAGGCCCCCTGACTAGTCACTTTGTCACCCACTGGCACCCCCTTTTCCTCCAGCTCAGCACCCTTGCCCACACACACTACCTTAGATGTCAACCATTATAATTAAGTGCCTGCTGCAAATGAAATAACATCTGGAAGAAATTTTAAACTTTCAAAATGATTACAGTTTCACAGAAGCCATAAAGACAAGAGCTACAGAAGGTTGACAGCATTACCATTTTCTTTGTTCAGAACAGCATTTCCTTTCTTACTTTGCACAGACCCTTTTATCTCTGAGTCCCCAATTCTTTGGAACTATCTCCCCATTGTTGAATATCACTTCTCTAAATGCTTAGTTACTTTCCCAAGGCAAGATCCATCAAATGTCATGTCTTTGCAGATACTTACCTTAGTGCTGTTTTTCATTCTTCCTGACTTCTATTACAAAAAGCACATCACCAGGAAAGATGACTGTGAGCAAATCATCATTCTAGTCTGTCTCAGCCCCAGAGAAGATCCCATTCTTCAGTTATCAGTTAGATCACTCTTATTTAATTTCTGTTAGTTCTGGCAGCTAATAGTGGATGGATCTTCCAGCCCATAGTCCAGAAACTGAAAAATTAGTGCTAAGTATAGAGAAATTTGTGAAGTTCATTCATATAGCCACTAAACTACTGAATAAGAGAAGTCTCAGCAGAGCTTAGAAATACAGAGTGATGGAGACGAAGGAAAGATGTCACTCTCCTTAACTTGACATTGTAGATGGTTTATCTTAAAAGATAAGTCAAGGTCTATAGTTAGAAAAGCTGAGATTTGGAAGGTGAATTTGAATATGAATTTGAAGCAACAATCAATGTGTTTAGTAAATCTACACAATGAGATACTCCAATTGATACTCATAGATAATCCTGCAATCCCAAAATTTGAGAGGCTAAGATTGGAGAGTTGAATATTCAAGGTGAGGTGTATAGAGATGCCCTGACTTATCTTGACAATACTTTGTATGTGCATATGGTCTCTCCTTTCTTTGCAATTTATGCCTCCTAAATTTTATTTGACTGTTTTTTAAAATTGTTTTATTTATTTACATTCCAAATGTTGCTCCAATTCCCAGTCCTCCCAAGAGTTCTTCATCCCATCCCCCATCCTCTTTGCCTTTGAGAGGGTGCTCACTCACTCCACTGCACCCATCCCTCATCTACCCAGACCACTCACCCCCTATATCCCTATTGCCTGCGGCATCAAGTCTCTACAGGATTAGGCACATCCTCTCCCAATGAGACCAGATATTTAGCCTTCTGCTACATATGTTCCCAAGAACATGGATCAGCCCATGTATGCTCTTTGGTTGGTGGCTTAATATCTGGAATCTTCCAGGGATCAGGGTTAGTTAATCTTGTTGTTCTACCAGGTTGCTATCCTCTTTAGCTATTTCAATCCTTCCCCTAATTCTTCCATTGGGTTCCCTGATCTCAGCCCATTGGTTGAATGTAAGTATCTACATCTGTCTCAGTTAGCTGCTGGTAGAGCCTCTTGTAAGACAGCCATGCTAGGCTTCTGTCTGCAAGTACAACATGGCATCAATAATAATGCCAGGGTTTGGTGCCTGCCCATGGTATGGATCCCAAGTAGGGTTAGTTCTTTTTTTTTTCTCTTTATTAGATATTTTCTTCATTTACATTTCAAATGTTATCCAGAAATTTCCCCTTACCCTCCCGCATCCCCGCCCTGCTCCCCTACCCACCCCCTCCCACGTAATGGCCGACCGCAAGGGGACATGACCCCGTATATTTCAGACATACTGGTTCCCCGGAGAGGAGGGTTACTACCGGTTGGTCCGCATCTTCTTCCATATATGCAGCTAGAGACATGAGCGCAGGGGGAACTAGTTAGTTCATGTTATTCTTCCACCTATAGGGTTGAAGACCCCTTCAGCTCCTTGGGTACTTTCTCTAGCTCCTTGTAGGGTTAGTTTTTTAAAAAATCATTTCTAATTCTAGATTCCAACATTTCAGTCCTTATACAATCAAAGTCATAATCCTCTAGATGAGAACTTATATGTAATTTATATTTAACAAATGAAACATAGTTATAAAACTATATTGAGAAAAAGATAATGCATCAAATACTAAATAATTTAATATGTTAGCAAAATAAAGAAGCTCTTTATATACATAAGAAGGTTAGAGGGAGATCACCCTAATTGTGACATCACTAGCAGAGAGTATAAGTTGTCAAATTCTATTAAATAAATATCATATTAGATACATGGCAAGAAATAAGTGAGGGAAGATGACACTAGGCAATGAATTTTAGTTCTAAAACATTTTATTTCTTTAAAATATCCACTCTCCATGACTAAGAATTAATGAAAGTGACTAAGGTACTAGCTTTTGGGATCTCTGGTTTTACTTGGGCTTTGTGTACAAGTTACTGAAGTTCATTATAGAAAGAAGAAAAAGCAGCCTTCTGTGTTATTCTCTTTGCTCTTCCTGTGGTTGGTACCTACAAATTCCAGGACCAGTCAATACTCACTTTTTCTCTCAGGTTCTGAAATACAGCCATAACCCTCATCTTCCAACCCTAAAATACTGAACTATGAAATTACTATGAGGTCTCCTGTGGCTCCCTAGTCGCCTGCCTCCTAAGCCAAGGCACTATGAGCTTCATAATTGACTTATTTTCTCAATTTATCCCAATCTTTGCCATTTGTTTTCTACAAGTCCTTGACAGGAGGATTAGGATTAAAATTGAAGTGCCCATAAAGCAGCACAAGTATTTAGAAATACACAGCAGAGGGAAATAAAAACTGTTACGTTTTAATAGTATCTATTTATTGAGTTTTAATTCAATGCCTTCAATGCCAATTACCTTGCAAAACATACTCTATGAAATAGTCCAATAATTCTCAAAACAGTACTACAAAGGTTGCAATTTTATAGATGA
>LR753251.1:0-15013 GCA_902729485.2 Mus minutoides
TCGTCCTCTCAGCTTCTGGGTGAACACATTCTCCATTTACTAGAGATCTGAGCAACACACTGCCAACTCTAATTATCTATCTACAACAGCCCATCTGTTGCCTACTTGGTTTGTCTTCTTCATAAAAATTCTGGTAATTACTCTCTCAGGATTCTTGTAGATTTCCTTTCCTGAAGAAATTGAAAAGAGGATGGCTGGCAGGGCCCATTCACTTCCCCTGCAATTGTTCTGTGCATATGGAGGCAATTGATTCTCCTCTGTTCATTCCATTGTCCCTGTTGTATTAGACTCTCTACTAACAACTCTACTGGAGTATTCAGATTCTAAGGCTCTGGTCATCATACCTTTCTTAGATTAATTTTGTGCTTCTGATGCACGTATTTTCAAAACAAAAAGGAATAAAAGAGATTTCCAAACAGACTACCTATGTGCCATACATATTTTTTTTTCATGTTCATTTGGGTACTAGCAGCTGTACTTTTTTTTTTTTTTTTTGATTATCACATTCTGATCCTGTCAGAAATATGCCTGATTTTGCCCACAGATCCAGTTTTCCAGGTAGTTGTCACAATTTATATTTCAATGGGACCTTTGGAAACCCTACAGCAGAAATGTTCTCTTTCTGTTAACCAAGACTATTAACCACCAAGTATTGAACTAAAAAAAAAGCAAGGCTCACAATCCTCTAACATGCATTTTGGAGTAACTCAACCAAGGTAACTTAAGCTTTCAGCTCTTCATTTCCAGACTTGGATATTCTTCAACTGGGACTAGAAGACAGCTGCATATAGAATGATACCAGCTCAATGAGTATGGTATAGCTTTTGTCAGAGAATTGCATTGTGTTCCAAATAGAAGTATAGCTTATCTATTTGAAATATTACTTTTCTGGAGACTCTATGGAGGAAAATGGTTTACTTGAAAAAAACAAAACAAAACAATATTTTAATTTATGAAAAAAAAAGATTCTCTCCTATAATACATTCCAGTGCAAACTCCCTTTCCTCCCTTACTTCCAGAAGGTCTCCAACCTCCTCTATCCCCCAGATAAACTGCTCCTCATTTCTCTTCAGAAAAGAAGAAAGCCTCCTAGTGATTATTTAAACATGGCATAAAAGGATGCAATAAAAATAGGCATAAACCCTCATATCAAGGTTGAATAAAGCAACCACATAGGAGGAAAACAGGCTCATAAGCAGGTAAAAGAATCATACCTCCACACGCACTGTTATGAATCTACAGAATCAATGAAGTCAAGCCCATAGAGGTTCATAGAGACTAAACTGCATCTAGAGAGCCTGCATGAGTCTGCACTAGGCCCTTTATACACATGCATTGGTTATTTAGCTTGACGATTTTCCTAGACTCATTATTTTTTAATTTTTTATCCATTTTCTTACAATTAGTCATATTTGTACTTTATTCTCATTTTGAGAAAATACCCTGTTCTTTTCTTTTTAAAAATATTTTACTCCTTTTCCACTGTAATATTTTTCTTTACTTTACTTAATTGCCTTCTTTTCTATGTCATATGATGAATGAGATTAAAGTGAAAGTAAAAAAGGAGGTGTATTCAGTCCAGTTCCTGGAGACGAAAGCCAGTGGTACAAGGGAAAAAATTAATAAAATGGATAACAAGATTAGCAACATAGGTTAGAAAGACATGAGCATAGAAGTAAAATTGAGATAGAACCCCAGGAGCTGAAGGGGTCTGCAACCCTATAAGAGGAACAACAATATGAACTAACCAGAACCCCCAAAGTTAATGTCTCTAGCTGCATATGTAGCAGAAGATGGCCGAGTTGGCCATCACTGGGAAGAGAGGCCCCTTGGTATTGCAATCTTTATGTGCCCCAATACAGGGGAATGCCAGGGCCAAGAGGTGGGAATGGGTGGGCAAGGGAGCAGGGCACAGGGAGGGGAGAGGGAACTTTCAGGATAGCATTTGAAATGTAAATTAAGAAAATATCTAATCAAAAAAGAGAAAAAAAAAGAAGTAAAATTGAACAAATAAGAAGAGGTTAAAAATAAAACATATTTTGTTTACCCCATAATACTTATAGCTAGAGTATGTGGAATTTTCCAGCCATTATAAAAATGAGTGTGGAGAACCCAAAATACATTAAGAGTTTATCTGCCAAATGATGCCACTCTTGAGCATTTACCTAAAGGAACCTACACACTACTATAAAGATTCTTGCCCATCCATGTTCACTGGTATTATATTCAGAATAGGCAGGAGATGGAAACAGCCAAATGCCCATTGACTGATAAAAGGATAATGGAAATGTGGTATAGTTATACAGTGGAATGTTATTTGGCCATTAAAAATATATAATGAAATTCATATGTAAATTGATGGAGCTAGAAACAGTCATTCTGAATGAAGTATCCCAGGCCAACAATGATAAATGTCACATTTCCTATTGTATGTGCATTTTAGCTTTAATTCTTCAGTTATTTGTGTTTCATTTGAAATAACTACAGAAGCCAGGAAATTATCAGTGAGCCATGGGGTGTATTTCAAGTGATAAAAATAGAATACAGTGGTATAAAGTATTGAAGAGGAAAATCAAGGAAGATTCACTAAATTGGGGAAGGGAGATGACATATAACACTAAAGTGTTTTGAAAAATTCATATGTAAAATTATCTGGTACTTTAGAAACTTTATATATATATATATATATATATATATATATATATATATATATATATATATGCATGCAGACCCCCTCCCCCAAAATAAGTTAAAATGGTTACCCTATACCAGGGTAAGGACAACACTGGATAACACATAAAAGTTAGGTGCCTGTAAAGTGTTACCATGTCTTGTAGTTTTGACCAGTGGATTCTCCCAGACTCTCAAACATTGCAGGCAATTACCAGTGCTATTGATTATGGTCTACAAGGGAAGATTTTGGTGATAAGATTTTGTACCTGAAGCCATCCCAAATGCTTGAGTCATAAGTATGGACAAATTAGGATGGTACTAACATGGAGGCTTCATCACTATCTGCTTTTTTTTTTCAAAGAACAAAAATGTTATGTGTACCCTATCAAAGAAGTTATAATCTCACCGAACTGTAAACTCTTGAAGTCATAATAACATCTGGCCTGGCAAGAAGTATTCACTGCTGCAACAATGGCAGCAACATCATGCAAGTAACCAATTACATATTAAATTTAAAGCTATACAAGTGGAATTCATTCCCAGAACCATTGTGTAGGCTGAGAACCTGAAGCTAGATAAGTGATAGGCTCTAGGGAAGAACTTACTAGGTTCATTCTGCTAAATAGATATGGTATTAAGCTCCATTCCTATGAGTAATTGTTATATCCATAGATTAGCACTTCTTTCAACCATCAAAGACACTTATATTGTCATGATAATTAACACAAAGGCACATAAATAGGAAAGGGCAGAGAATAAGAGACCAGAGAATGTCTAAATCATAAACAGAACATCTATTTAATGCTACCCCAAGGATCAAGCATCATTATGGAAGAGGGGATGAAAATATGACAGAGGTGGTAGATAACTGCAAGGAAGTACTATATTTGGAAGACAATGGGACAGCTATGCAGATGAACTCACAGTAGTTGTCACAGTGTGTACAAATCATTTGCAAGTTCAACTCAGACCAAATCCCAAATTGTAGATTAAATGAAGGCATAAAGTCCAACATCAAACCAAGGGGCTACTTGCAACTAAATTTCTGGGAGAGGGAAAGTCAGATGTCTTAAAATGTATAGCCCCTTCCCCCCCCAAAATAAACACAAATAACAAAAAACAAAAACAAAAATGTATAGCCTCTATTAAGTTGAAAACAATCCAGTGATAAGCCAAACATCCAAAAACATATAATCAGCATGAGCTGGACTTGATTTGTTAAAAAATAAAATAAAATAATGTTGACAAGTTGCATTGATAGGGAAGGAAATGGATCTGGAATTAATTGGGGCCTGGTGGACTATGATAAAAACACACTGAAGTTCTCAAAGAACAAAATAAAAGAAAGAAAAGAAAATCAATGAAAAAAATGGTGGAAACTGAACATTCCCTTAACTAACTAAAAACAAAGCCAAAAAACATTATGACTTTAAAAGCCAAAGAATGAGTGTTAGGGTAGATGATATATCTGAGGAAATACTGCACTTATATCACTAATAATCCAGCATAAACTTTCATTTTCCAGTGTATGTTTTTGACACCTTCTTCAAAATATAGGTGTACAGAGATGTGTGAGTTTATTTAAGGGTTCTTTATTTTATTGCTTTGGTCTACCTGTGAGGTTTTAAGCCATTACTATGGGTGTTTGTCAGTATAACTAGAATAATTTGAGGTCAGATAATGTGGTATCTCCAGCTGTGTTCTTTCTGCTTAAGATTGCTTCCCTAATGACTAAGGATGTTGAACATTTTTTTTTTTTTAGGTGCTTCTCAGCCATTCTATATTCCTCAATTGAGAATTCTTTTTTAGCTCTGTACCACATTTTAAAATAGGGTTATTTGCTTCTCTGGAGTCCAACTTCTTGAGTTCTTTGTATACATTGGATATTAGCCCTCTATTGGATTTAGGATTGGTAAAGATCTTTTTACAATCTGTTGGTTGCCTTTTGTCTTATTGACAGTGTCCTTTGCCTTACACAAGCTTGTCAATTTTTTTCACTTTTAAAATTTTTTCCTTTATTCTCATTTGAGACAAAAATATCATGAGACTCAAGCTGGCCTTCCATCCCCTATATTGCTGATAACCTTGAATATCTGATCCTTCTGACTCTACCACTAAGTGCTGAGATTACAGCATGATCATGCATGAGTCACACACTGGGTCCCAGCCATTCTAATTGAAAAGAGTCCATCTTGTCTTATTTAATAGTTGTTGGGATTGGTGGTGCTGGGGAATGAACTCAGGATTTCATCCTTACATGACACTGGCAAATAAATACTCTACCACTGACTATATTGTAATGGCAAAAATGAGCAGTTTAAGAAAGTTCTGATTCCTGTATGAAACTTAAAGCAAAGTCTATTTTCTTTTCTTTTTGGGGGGTTCACTTATTTTTATTAGATATTTTCTTCATTTACATTTCAGATGCTATCCCCAAAGCCCCCTATACCCCTCCCCCGCCTAGTTGGCCATCAATGGGAGGAGAGGCCCTTGGCCTTGTGAAGATCATATGCCCCAGTACAGGGGAATGCCAAGGCCAGGAAGCAGGAGTGGGTGGGTTGCGGAGCAGGGCAGGGGGAGGGTATAGGAAGCTTGGCAATTTTATGAGGTCCTATTTGTCAATTCTTGATCTTACAGCACAAGCCATTGATGTTCTGTTCAGGAATTTTTCCAATGTGGCCATATGTTCAAGGCTCTTCCCCACTTTCTCCTAAATAAGTTTCAGTGTCTCTGGTTTTATGTGGAGTTCCTTGATCCACTTAGACTTGAGCTTTGTACAAGGAGATAAGAATGGATCAATTTGCATTCTTCTACATGCTAACCACCAGTTGAATCAGCACCATTTATTGAAGTCAAAATGGCTAGATAAAAAAACTAAGGTGAGAGCAGATGCTGTTGAGGATGTGGAGAAAGAGGAATACTTCTCCATTGCTGGTGAGATTGCAAGCTGATACAACTACTCTGGAAATCAGTCTGACAGTTCCTCAGAAAATTGGACATAGTACTACTTGAAGATCCTACAATATCTCTCCTGGGCATATACCCAGAAGATGTTTCAACTTGTAATAAGAACACATGCTCTATTATGTTCATAGCAACCTTATTTATAATAGCCAGAAACTGGAAAGAACCCAGATGTCCCTCAACAGAGGAAGGGATACAGAAAATGTGGTACATTTACACAATGAAGTATGACTGAACTATTAAAAACAATGAATTGATGAAATTCTTAGGCAAATGGATGGATCTGGAGGATATCATCCTGAGTGAGGTAACCCAATCACAAAAGAACACACATGATATGCACTCACTGATAAGTGAATATTAGCCCAGAAGCTCAGAATACCCAAGATACAATTTGCAAAATACATGAAACTCAAGAATATGGAAGACCAAAGTGTGGATACTTAGGTCCTTCTTAGAATAGGGAACAAAATACCCATAGAGGGAGTTACAGTGACAATGTTTGAAGCAGAGACTTAAGGAATGACTATCCACAGACTGTCCCACCTGGGGATCCATCTCATATACAACCACCAAACCCAGACACTATTGTGGATGCCAACAAGTGCTTGATGACTGGAGCCTGATATAGCTTTCTTCTGAGAGGCTTTGACAGTGCCTGACAAATACCAGAAGTGGATGCTCACAGCAATCCACTGGACAGATCAGAGGGTCCCCAATAAAGGAGGTAGAGAAAGTCCCCAAGGAGCTGAAGGGGTTTGCACCCCCATAGGAGGAACATCAGTATGAACTAACCAGTACCTCCAGAGGTCCCTGGGCCAAAGCTCCAACCAAAGGAAACACATGATGGGACTCAAGGCTCTATCTGCATATGTAGCAGAGGATGGCCAAGTCAGTCATCAATGGGAGGAGAGGTCCTTGGTCCTGTGAAGGTTCTCTGACTCAGTATAGGAGAGTGCCAGGGCCAGGAATCAGGAGTGGGTAGGTTGGTGAACAGGGGGAGGGGGGAAAGGTGGGTTTGGAGGGGAAATTAGAAAAGGGAATAACATTTGAAGTTTAGATAAAGAAAATATCAAATTAAAAATACTTTAAAAAATAAAATAAAGTAAGAATCTTAAAAAATAAAATAAAATAAAGGATTGCTTCCCTATACCCATATACAAATGCCTCAGATAGCTATCATCAAAGATGCTTTCTCTTTCAGTAGATGGAAACTAATACCGACACCCAGAACCAAACAATGTGCAGAAAATGAGAGATTTTGGAGTACTCAATACTAAACAGAAGTCTTCATCAAACCCCTACCATAAGATCTCCACTAGCTATGATGAAAAGGAGGCCAAATGATTAAAAGAACAAGAGCAGATCCATGACACCAAGGAAATAGTGTCTTCCAGAAACAACAGGACTTCTGCACATAAGAACTAGAGTCTGTGTGTGGCAGCACTACAAGGGTCTGCACAAGATCAAGCCAGATATGGTCACTGGGGACAAAGGGCATGAGCTTCCATCACTAACCAAGAAACTATCTCCAAATAACATCCACTTGTGGATGAACAATAATTTTTCACCAATGGAGTCTCACCAGGTGTATTATATTATCAATATTCGGGGCCAGGTCTCATGCTCAGTAGTAGGTGGCCAACACAAACAAACTCGCTGAAATTTTTGTGTATGTTTTGTCTCACATAGCTTTGCTTGGGCATTTTTTGTTTTACTAGAATATTATGGTAGTATATTATGATTTATGATTTTAGGTTTTTATGGGTTTGTGTGTGTGTGTGTGTGTGTGTGTGTGTGTGTGTGTGTGTGTGTGTGAAAGTATGTGTAGGCTATTTATATTGTTTCTTTTTGTTTTTAATCCTTTTTCATTGTTATTTGTTTTCTAAAGAAAGAGAGGAATGGCATGAAGCTAGGTGGGTTGGGAGATGAAGAAGATTTGGAAGAAGTAGTGGAGGGCAAATTATGATGAGAACAATATAGAATCATGTCTTTTGCAAAATAAGGACAGTTTGACTTTTTCCTTTACTATTTTTCTTCTATATCTCTCTGCTCTAGGTAGATGAAGTGATAACAAAACTGAATATCTACTTATAGAAGTATTAAATTAAACCAACTATTTCTACCTTCACAAAAACCATTTAAATGTAGATGGAAGTCTTTAGTGTTTAATCTAAAAATACTAAAACTTCTGGAAAAAAACATGAGGAATATCTTTCCAGGCACTGATATATGGGAATAGTTGAGATATTTTAGTTTAGTGGTTTAAATATTTAAAACACTTTAAATATAAGACTCCAATAGCACAGAAAATAGTCTTGAAATTAACTAACTAATGGTATGATATGAAATCAAACTTCTTCACATAAGAAGAAACTATGAGCAGAGCAAATAGCATTAGAATAGAAGAAATCCTTGCAAACTATGCTTCATACTATGGGCTTATATCTTAAAATTTATAAAGAATTTCAAAATTAAACAAACACACTAAATAAAAAGTTATAATCAACAAATAGTCTAATGAAATAAACATAAAATAGTCTAAGAAAGAAACACAAACAGCTGATAAATATTTTTAAAACTGTTCAACATTCTATGTCAGCAGAGGAACATGTTTTTAAATGATTTTGAGATACAACCTTACCAGAGTCAGAATGATTCTCATCAAGAACTCTAACAACAAATGCTTGGGAAGATATGGGGAAATATCTACTTTTGCCACTGTTGCCAAAACTCCAAAAGTACTATGGTAATTATAGAAACCAGTATGGTGATTTCTAGAAAAATGAAAAATAAAACAGTCATATGACCCAGTTATAACAGCCCTGGGCATATGCATTAATGGATCTTTATACTTTCTCTCTCTCTCTCTCTCTCACACACACACACACACACACACACACACACACACACACACACATACATATATATGTAATTTTTAGTTATAAGTTTACCATCTCTCAGTGAGTGTGTGCACATGAGGGAAGTACAAGGTGTCTTCATAAGAGGGTGTCAAATATACTAGAACTGGAGTTATAGGTGGTTGTAAGCTGCCTGTCATGGGTGTTGGGAATTGAATCTGGGTCCTCTGATAGAGAAATGCATGCATTTAACTGCTGATCAATCTCTTTTGCCCCATACAGAAGAGATATATATCCACACTATGTTTATTGCTGCTTTATTCATGTTAGCAAGGAAATGGAAACAACCCAATAACATATGAGTAAATAATGACAATATGGAACATTTATGAAATGAAATTGTATAATCTGTAAAGAAAAATGAAATTACAAAAATTGAAGTAAAATTTATTGTCAGAAAGTATCATGTTAAGTTAGGTGACCCAAATTCAAAAAGAACAACCTCATAATCTCTTTCATTTTTAAATCCTAGATTGGTGGTGGTGGTTGTGGCAGTAGTCTCTGTGTGTGTGTGTGTGTGTGTGTGTGTGTGTGTGTGTGTGTGTGTGTGTGCTTATGTGTTGAGACCAAAAGGAGCTAAAAGGAATGTCAGGAAATGGAGAAAGTGTCAATGTGAACAGACACATGTGAAATGAAACACGAAGAGGGTGTGGGTTGGGGGATGGGTGGTTAAGAGGAAAAAAAGGGGAAGAGAAGATGATTAATGTTCACTTGGATTATAGCAGACAAAATTCAGGACACCATGACCAATTTTTAGACTTTATTCAGTTTATGGACCCAGAATCCCTTTGGGTGAGAGATATTATTGTTGGAAATGGTCATGGAAACCAATAGGGCTGCATCCACCTGAGACAATAGTGGGTGAGTGCCAATATTACCCACCTTGAGACACTGAAGTGAATAGCTCTAGCACCAGGACTCCAAAATTGCAGGCATGATGGTTCTCACCACATCTCCATTTCATTTACCTCTTAGGCTTGTGCAGAAGATGTATGGGTCTTAGAGAATGGCAGTTGATTATTGTAAGGTTAATCAAGTGGTGATTCTTATTCCAGCGATGTGCTTGATATGCTTTTCTTCCTCAAGAAGCTTAATACATCTCTTCGTATTTGATATACAGCTATTGATCTAGCTGTTTTTCTCTTCATACTTGCCTATAAGCTCTATCAGAAGCAATTTACTTTCAGCAAGGCCAGCAATACAACTTCACTTTCTTATCTTTGGTATATTAATGCTCTAACCCTATACCATTATTTTGTTCTCAAGAATCTAAACTACCTGTCTCTTCAGGAAGGTATTACACTGCTCTGTTATATTGGTGACTTTATGTTAATTGGACTCAGTGAGAAGCAGGTAGCTATCACTGCAGACTAAGTAAATCATTGATACATCATAGTATGAGAAATAATTCATATCAAAATGCAAGAATCTTTCAGTTCAACAAAATTCTGAGGAGTACAGTGATGTTGTCCATACAGAAATATTCCTTATAAGACAAAGGTTAAGCTATTGTATCTGACATCTCCTTTTACAAAGAAGTAAAACATAATTCTTAGCAAGCCTATTTAGAGTTTGTAGAGCACATTTGTCACATGGATACCTTTCACAAAATGAACTATGTGAATGTGTACCTAATTCACATAAAAAATTTGAAATTTTCTATTTCTGATTCAGGCCTATAAGAGGAGATGTTTCTTCAATATCTGTAGTTTGCTGTAGAGTCTGTTATATCACATATAACATATGATCCTGTAGTCGTAATGATTCATGAGATGGCAATAGTAAAGTTACTATAGTGAGCCTTTGTAAGACCCATATAGGCATATGGAGTACTTTAGAATTCTTGAGCAAGGCCCTTTAGTCATCTGAAGAAAACATCTCCTTTAAGAGACAGAGTTCTAGGTCTGCTACTGCGCTTTAGCAGAAATTGATTATTTAACAAGCCCTGCAAACCTGAATTGCACATTGGTATGAACTGGGTGTTATTGAACCCACCATTCAAGAAACCTGGAAGTGCATCTTACTATTGTCTCAGACTATCTCTTGCTAAGCATGCACTCAAAGCCTTATGAGGTAATGCATTTTGGTTAACCCAAAACAAGGAGATTTAGAATATTTCTATGTGCTCTGTAAACATTAGCTGACTGTGAAGAGCTACACCATTATAGCCCCTTTCTGGAATATTTCTGAATGGCTATAATACTTGAGCAGTATGATTAACTGATTTGCAATGAATAAGTATGTGTGTGTGTGTGTGTGTGTGTGTGTGTGTGTGAGAGAGAGAGAGAGAGAGAGAGAGAGAGAGAGAGAGAGAGAGAGAGAGAAATGGCAAAATGTGAAGTCATATTCACCAATGGTATGGTTGATTGTTAGAGACTTGCAAGTATCATGATTGCAAAATTGATGAGAGAAACAGAAAGGGATATTTGAATATAAATCTCTAGAAGGAAAAAGGACAGAAAGATACTTGCGTGACATGTAAATATCCACCAAAATGTTCCCTCAGTAGAGGAGAACTTCCATAATCAAGCATTAATGGTGACATATTCTATGAGCACAAATCAACCTCTTTCCTTACCATACCTTATATTGCCAAATACACTGAACTCCCCCCACCCCCTACATACACACAGTGGTGATGGTGACAGCAGTGAAGGGTACACATGGGATCAGCAACATGGACTTGCATTTACCAAACTTGATGAGTGCTTTTCAGTGACAAATTTTACAGCAACACAAAACACAGTGTGGCACTATGTTTGGTACCATTCTCTTGAAACACATTATCTGACCTGAAATTATATTGCAGAGCTGTAATAAATACAACACAGTACTAGAACAAAACAGATCTATCTATCTATCTATCTATCTATCTATCTATCTATCTATCTATGGATGGAACAGAGTAGAGGACCTAGAAATAAACCCTCACAGTTACAGCCACCAACTTTACAACAATGATTGAAAGGTATATTGGCAAAAGCCTTTGTAACAATTTGTGCTGGGAAGAAAGAGTTACCAGTAGAAGAATAAACTCTTGTCCATAATTCTCATTCATCAAAACTGCAGTTCAAACTTGATCATGGATCTGAAGATTTAGACAGAGAACTTTGAAACTTAACAGTTTCTCTAATGATAAAAACAGAAGTTAAGCATTTTATAATATAGGCATAGACGCAGAAAGCCTTCTAAACCAGAGGCAATAATTCAAAGAATTGACACATAAGATTATATGAAATTGGAGAGCTACATGGATAAGAAGATACTAATCAGGATGAATAAATTGCCTTCAGAATTTAAAAGTCTTTGCTGACAACATATCACTGAGATGTTAATATCCAGAATATATAAAGGATGGAAAATATCAAAGCAACGGAAAACCAAGGCATGTAATTGATAAGTAGAGTAATGAATTGAAATTACAGTTCTCACAGAAAGGAAAACAAATAGAAAATAAATATTTGAAAATAGCACCAGCATTGTTAGCCACGAAGTAAGTATAAATTAAGACTTCTTCAAGTTGCTTTCTCATTCAAGTAAGAATTGTCATCACCAAGAAATGAAATGACAACAGGTGCAGATGAGGAATCAGGAAAAGAAAAGCTCTGTGCACTGTGGGAATGGGAACTGATGCATTCATTATGAAAACCTGTGTGGAGCTTCACCAGAAACCTAAAAATATATGGACCAAGACCCTGACTTATGAGTTTTGGCGTGACACTAAGCTTTGCACACTTGTGTTTATTGCTGCACTACTTAAAACAGCTGTGAAAGCAAACTAGTCCATATGGTTATCTACACATGAATGGATAAAGAAAATGTACACGCAATGCTATTATACTCAGTTGTGTGGAAAATGAAACAATGAGGTGCAGAGAAATGTTTACAACTGAGACTATCACGTTAAGGAAAATAAGCAAGATTAAGAGGGGTGACATATATTTTATCTTACTTTGTTCTATTTTTATAAAGAAATATTAAAAGAATGTTAGGAAGAAAATTAATAATAAAAAAACTATGCTGTGAAAGAATATGGGGTACCAAGTGGGTGAAAAAAGAGAACCAGTAAGAGGTGGTAAGGGGATTAAGAGATGAATAAGACAAGGCAGTGGGGAATAAATAAGAACAATATAAAATAACATGAATATATAAAAATGTTATGATGAAACCCATTGCTTCTCATATTAGCTTATAAAAATACTATTACCAACAAGCAAAGTCAATAGAAGTTATTACAATCATATGAAGAATAAGCAAAATAGTATAATATTTACCAAAGGTAAATTATTGTTAGAACAATTAAATTGTCAGTATTGTAAAGTATTGTAAAGTTTGAAGAAGTCATTTGTAGAATATAAAGTAGGACATTTCCTCTTCAATGTAGTTATTTCAAAACACTTTCCTTTTATTATTAAACTTTTAGTTTAGTATACAAATTAATGGATAGAAGTGGAAATAAAATATTTTCTGCAACAATGGATTTTATACTCATAAATTTCATTATGAGATGATGTGTTCTACATCTATATTTGTATCTATGTGTGAAGGAAGTTATCCTTCAGCCTGAAGTTGCATATCAATCTTTTCAAATTCACTTCAATTCATTTTATTATGATTGAGTGCAATTCAGTAGAACTAAATGATTAGACAGGAAATAAAAAGATGCCAAATAGGCTATTACTTTTAAGAAGTTATCATCTTGTAAGAAGAGTAAAAATACACAAATATAAATGTGAATATATTTGCAACAATAAAAATGGTATTTATGATGCTATAATGAAAGAGAAATAATAGTAACTGAGAGTGTTATTCAATACTTTAGTGAAGAGGAATCACTTAAAATATGTCCTGAAGGGTGACTGATAAATAGCAAGCTCTCAGTAAATATTACCAATAATAACAGTGAACCTTTTCCCCTAATAAATACCTAGCTGAATACAAACTGTGAAAGTAGCACTTGTTGATTACTGTGCTTTTGAATACTTAATCACACTTTAGTTAAGAAAATATTGGTTTGATGAATCTTACCTTTAGAAAAAAGGGGAGAGGAGGAAGAAAAGAAGGAAAGAAAATGCGTTTCAAGCAGATGAGAAAAATTGTTTCAGTTCATACGATTTGTAGAATGTAAACAATGGATTTGAATATATGATAGCTTGGAACTGTATAGATACACTAAGGCCTTGAAGAAAGAGAAGCGAGATATGAGACAAGAGAGATGTGAGCATACAGAAGCTAGGATCAGGGTGACCTCTTCACACTATAATGTAGAGTGAACTGTTCTTTTAAATGCTTTATTTTTCTTTTTAATCTCAAGATTTACATAAACAAATTTATATTTGTATTTAGATATAGTGGCTCGGTTTCAACGAAAATGGAGGTCATGGTATTTTGATGACAGCCCAATTACTATGAATTTAAATACATCAACAACCCAGGAGGATTCCAGAGTTCCAGGACTTGGGGATGAATCTTTCCTCCCTTGACTGACATTCAAGTTCATCTAAATATGTTGATGACATAAAATATTATTTTGACATGTTTGGAGTGTGCAGGGAGTTATATTGATGATTTGAATGACTCAGTGGACTACAACTAACCTCATCATATAAAGTTTCTCTATATTAGGAAAGATTATATATCTGTCTATAACCACTGACTTAGATAATTTCTGACTCTAGTTTCAGAATTCTATGTTACCGATTTGAAAAATCCTCCTTGGGGTCTTTCTCTAGCTCCTCCATTGGGGGCCCTGTGTGCCATCCTATAATTGACTGTGAGCATCCGTTTCTGTATTTGCCAGGCAATGGCATAGCCTCATATCAGACAGCTATATCAGGGTCTCTTCAGCAAAATCTTGCTGGCATATGCAATAGTGTCTGGGTTTGGGGGCTGATTATAGGATGAATCCCTGGGTGGGATAGTCTCTGGATAGTCCATCCTTTACTCTTAGCTCAAAACTTTGTCTCTGTAACTCCTTTCATGGGTATTTTGTTCCCTATTCTAAGGAGGAGTGAAGTATTCACATGTTTGGTCTTCCTTCTTGATTTTCTTATGTTTTGCAAATTGTATCTTGTCATTGGGAAGAGAGGCCCCTAGGTCTTGCAAACTTTATATGCCCCAGTACAAGGTAACGGCAGGGCAAAGAAGTGGGAGTGGGTGGGTAGGAGAGCAGGGCAGGGGGAAGGTATAGGGAACTTTCGGGATAGCATTTGAAATGTAATTAAAACACCACCCTTCACAATAGTCACTAACAATATAAATTATCTTAGTGTGACTCTTACAAAGGAAGTGAAAGATTTGTATGACAAGAACTTCAAGTCTCTGAAGAAAGAAATTGAGGAAGATCTCAGAAGATGGAAGGATCTCCCATGCTCATGGATTGGCAGAATCAATATAGAAAAATGGCTATCGTGCCAAAAGCTATCTACAGATTCAATGCAATCCCCATCAAAATT
>LR753253.1:0-14846 GCA_902729485.2 Mus minutoides
TTATTGAACACACCAGATTAATGACAGGGTACAATAGTCTCATCTGAACTCCATAAAAAAGAAGACATCTAATGACTGGGATGGCAACAGCCCTACCAACCTCAGTCTCACCACTCAGCAGCAAGGAACTAAAAGAACTCCCCACTGTCCCGGGAACTTCAGTTACCCCACTGTTGACCCAGACTTCTTAAATAGCCAGTCATGTGTCTATCCACTCACTCACTTACCCACCCACCCACCCATCCATTCACCTACACATCCACCCACCCACCCATCCATTCATTTACCCACCCATCCAAACACATACCCATCCATTCACCCATCCACACACTCACCCATCTACTCACCCATTCACATACTCACCCACCCATCCACATATCCACTCATCCATTCACCTACACACACAACACACACACATACACACATCCTTTCACCCATCCACACACTCACCTATCCATTCATCCATCCGCCCGCCCACCTACCCTTCTACCCACCCACAACCCATCTACCCACACACTCATCCATTCACCCATCCATCCACACACACACCCATCCACCCACCCACCCATCCACCCACCCACCCATTCATCCATCTAGATCCAGTTCTGCACCTAATGTCTGCAGCTTCACTCAACCCTGAGGCTTGTTATGTCCTCCCCAACAGCATTCTTTACCTTAACCCCTCCATCCCTTCCCTCCCCATCCCTATCAACTCTCTGAGTCTGCCTTCAGTTAGGCAGACTGTCCCTTGGCAGTGGTTTACGAGACACCCAGAAGTGTGTGTCTTGAGCATGTCTCAAACTGCCAAGGGATAGGTCTGGTCTTGTGTGGGAACAGCAGGATGCTGGCCAGTTTTTCTCCCCTTTCCTTTTCTGGTTGAATTATAAGCACTTGTGCCTTGTACCACTTAAAAGCCACCCATTCATGAACCACTGTGTGTCAGGGGTTCAGAGCAAAACATGGCTCCCACCAACCTTCCACCCCACCCCCAACTCTATGTTCCCTTTTCAAGACCCTTTTGCAAAGATCCCAAAAGGAGGCTGCTGTTAAGGAGGAGGAAGAGGAGGGAGAAGAGGTGGAGACACAGAGGAAAAGGGAGAGAAACAGCCTGAAAGACCCAGATTCTGTTATTTCCATTTCAAAGGACCTATTTCCGCAAGAGAAAAGATCTCATTGATATTCGCCAACATAGCCTGTTTTACCAAGAAGCCTGAACCATCTTTCCCATGAAAAATGAGTACCAGTAGAAGATAACTGGAAATACTGATTTCCTTCACCATCCCGAGAGTCCCTGGGACTCCAGGATGCTGAATGCTCTGTTCCTCGGGTGAGGAGATGGTGCTTTTATGGAATTGTCTTCTCTCTTATTATTCCATTCTATTCTACTTTAGAAGTGAAGTCTTGCTTTGGACCACTGCCATCCTCCTCGTGTTAGGATTACAGGGGTATGGATGCACCCCATACCCACAGTGCACTTTAACCCATCCCATTCTCTTGGAAAACCTAGCAGAGTCAGCGTTATTGATCAACTGTTATTCTGTTACCTAGGAAACAACTTCAAGTCTCAGCCATGGACACACAAGAGGAACACTGGCAAGGCACTCAGTGTGGGGACCTTGTTCTGAAACCTACCCCTTTCTTTTCTTTTTTTTTTTTAAGTGATTTTAATTTTATTTATTTTTTTCACATATTACACCCTGACTTCAGTTTCCTATCCCTCCTCTCCTCCAGGTTCCCCCTGTCCTCCCCTACTTCCATACACTCCTCCTGCATTTCTCTTTAGAAAAGAGCAGTCCTCCCACGGATATCAACCTAAAATGGCGTATCAAGTTGTAGTAAGACTAGGCTATGAGACACCTCCTTCATTTTAAGGCTGGATGAGGCAATCCAGTATGAGGAAGCAGGTCCCAAAAGCAAGCAAAAGAGACAGAGACAGCCCCTCCTCCCACTGTTAGGAGTCCTGGAAAGAGACTAAGATACACAATTGTAACATATATGCAGAGGACCTGGATCAGACCCATGCAGGCTCCCTGATTGGTGACCCAATCTCTTTGAGCCACTTTGAGCCCAGGTTAGACGAATTATGGAGTTTCTTGTGGTGCCCTTGACCTCTCTGCTTCTACAATCCTTCCCCTGCCTCTTCCTTGAGGTTTCCCCAAGCTCTACCTATCTTTGGCTGCGGGTCTCTGCATCTCTTTCCATCAGTTGTTGGTGAAACCTCTCTGATGACAGTTGGGCTAGGCACCAATTTATGAGTATAGCAGATTATCATTAGGAATCATTTCATTGACCTTTTTCCAGTTTAGTTCTAGCCTAGGTCTCTGGGCTCTTCTGCCTCTGGCTCCTGGCCCTCCAGGCAGTATCAGGGGTGGGTTCCCTCTCATGGCTTGGGTCTCAAGCTGGACCAGTCACTGGTTAGCTATTCCTATAATCTCTGCTCCATCCTTATCCCTGTACATCTTGTAGGCAGGAAAACTTGCAGGTCTTAGGTTTGGTAGCTGGGTTGGTGTCTCAGTCCCTCCACTGGAAGTCTGCCTGGTTACAGATGGCTGGTTCAGGCTCTGTGTCTCCCATTGCTAGGAGTCTTAGCTAGGGTCACCCTCATAGATTCCTGGAAGTTTCCATTGCATTATGTTTCTAGGTCATCCCAGAGAATGCACCCCCATTCCAGTTGTCTCCCCCCAGTGCTCTCTCCCTCCACCCTTTCCCAACCTGATCCTCCTGTTCCTGTCCCCACCCCTCCATCCAGACCTCCTCCCACCCCAGCCCCATCCACCTGCCATGTCTATTGTATTTCCCTGTCACAGTGAAATTCATGTGCACACACCCCACCCCAGCTTCTTTGTTAAGCTTCTCGGGGTCTGTGGATTGTAGCACAGTTATTCTTTACTTCACAGCTAATATCTCCTTATAAGCGGGTACATTCCGTGTTCACATGTTTGTCTTTCTGGGTCTGGGCTGTCTCAGGATGATTTTTTCCTAGTTCCATCAATTTGTCTGCAAATTTTATGATGTTGGTTTTTTTCTTTTTCTTTTTTTACAAGCTAAGTGTATTGTCTAGTTTTGTGTGTCAACTTGACACAAGTTGGAGTTATTACAGAGAAAGGCGTTTCAGTTGAGGAAATCCCTCCCTGAGATCCATCTGTAAGGCATTTCTCAATTAGTGATCAAGGGAGGGAGAAACCATTGTGGGTGGTGCCATCTCTGGGCTGGTAGTCTTGGGTTCGTAAGAAACATCCTTCCATGGCCTCTGCATCAGCTCCTGCTTCCTGACCTGCTTGAGTTCCAATCCTGACTTTCTTTGGTGATGAACAGCAGTGTGGAAGTGTAAGCCAAATAAACCCTTTCCTCTCCCACTTGCTTCTTGGTCATGATGTTTGTACAGGAATAGAAACCCTGACTAAGACACTCCATTGTGTAAACGTACCACATTTTCTTTATCCATTCTTTGGTTGAAGAAAATCTAGGTCGTTCCCAGTTCTTGGATGCTGCAAATAAAACTGCTATGAACAAGGTTGAGCAAGTGTCCTGTGGTACAATGGAGCATCCTTTGGGTATACATCTAGGAGTGGCATAGCTGGGTCTTGAGGTAGGTTGATTCTTTGAGTCTCAATTTTCTGAGGAACATATTATTTTCCAGTGTGGCTGTATATGTTTACTCTCCCACCAGCAATGGTGGAGTGTTCCCCTTGCTCCAAATCCTCACTAGCATGAGCTGTCACTTGTGTTATTGGTCTTAGCCATTCTGACAGGTGTAAGTTTTGATTTTCATTTCCCTGATGGCTAAGGATGTTAAATTTTTTTCTTTAAGTGTTTCTCAGCCATTTGAGATTCCTCTACTAAGAATTATCTAAGATCTGTTACCCCATTTTTAATTGGATTATTTGATTTGTTGATGCCTGGTTTCTTGTGTTCTTCATATATTTGGGGGTATTAGTCCTCTATCAGATGTAGAGTTGGTGAAAATCCTTTCCCATTCTGTAAGTTGTTGATTTGTCCTATTGAAAGTGTCCTTTGCCCTATAAAAACTTTACAGTTTCATGAGGTTTTATTTATTTATTTGTTTGTTTGTTTATTTAATGGGTGCAGCAAACTTTATTGATGGTATTCAAGGGCTCCCTAGGTCCCTCCTGTTATTATGGGGGTCTGGGGTGGAAATTGTGAGAGAGATGTTCAGTGTTGGGGGTTGAGTTGGGATAGGGACTCCACAGCAACTGAGGGCCTCTCTCTTGCTCTCAGTGTCCTTGCTGGGGTTGGTGGTCCAGGGTTTCTCACTCCTTGGAGGCCATGTAGGCCATGAGGTCCACCACCCTGTTGCTGTAGCCATATTCATTGTCAAACCAGGAAATGAGCTTGACAAAGTTGTCATTGAGAGCAATACCAGCCCCGGCATTGAAGGTGAAAGAGTGGGAGTTGCTGTTGAAGTCGCAGGAGACAACCTGATCCTCAGTGTAACCCAGGATGCCCTTCAGTGGGCCCTCAGATGCCTGCTTCACCACCTTCTTGATGTTGTCATACTTGGCAGGTTTCTCGAGACGGCATGTCAGATCCACGATGGACACATTGGGGGTAGGAACACGGAAGGCCATGCCAATGAGCTTCCCGTTCAGCTCTGGGATGACCTTGCCCACAGCCTTGGCAGCACCAGTGGATGCAGGGATGATGTTCTGGACTGCCCCACGGCCATCACGCCACAGCTTTCCAGAGGGGCCATCCACAGTCTTCTGAGTGGCAATGATGGCATGAACCATGGTCATGAGCCCTTCCATGATGCCAAGGTTGTCATGGATGACCTTGGCCAGGGGAGCTAAGCAGTTGGTGGTGCAGAATGCATTGCTGACAATCTTGAGTGAGTTGTCATATTTCTCGTGGTTTACACCCATCACAAACATGGGGGCATCGGCAGAAGGGGCGGAGATAATTACCCTTTTGGCCCCACCCTTCAAGTGGCCCCCTGCCTTCTCCATGGTGGTGAAGACGCCAGTAGACTCCACGTCATATTCAGCACTGGCATCACCCCATTTGATGTTAGCAGGGGTCTCACTCCTGGGAGATGGTGATGGGCTTTCTGTTGATGACAAGCTTTCCATTCTCAGCCTTGACAGTGCCATTGAATTTGCCATGGGTGGAGTCATACTGGAACATGTAGACCATGTAGTTGATGTCAATGAAGGGGTCGTTGATGGCAACAATCTCCACTTTGCCATGTGGAGAGTAGACGGCAGCCCTGGTAACCAGGTGTCCAATATGGCCAAATTCGTTCACACTGACCTTCACCATTTTGTCTATGGGACAAGGCTGGCACTGCACAAGAAGATGCGGCTGTCTCTGGAATAGGGAGGAGCAGAGAGCTGAGGTCTAATTTATTAATTGTTAATCTTATTGCCTGTGTTATGTTCTGTTCAGAAAGTCATATCCTATGCCAATGTGTTCTGGGCCATTCCTCAATTTCTCTCCTATCAGGTTCAGTATATGGTTTTATGTTGAGGTTTTTGATCCTTGGACCTGAGTTTTGTGCGGGGTGATAGAAATGGATCTATTTGGATTCTTCTACATGCTGACAACCAGTTAGATCAGCACCATTTGTTGAAGATGCTTTTTTCCATTGTATAATTGTATAATCTTGGCTTCTTTGTCAAAAATCATGTATCCATAGATGTGTGGATTTATGTCTGTGTCTTTGATTCTATTCTATTGATCAACTTGTCTTTTTATGCCAATACCATATGGGATGGTCATACCCCTAGAAATTTTTTTATTGTACAAGATTGTTTCAGTTATCCTGACTTTTTCTTTCTATATGAAGCTGTATATTGTTCTTTAAAGGTCTGTAAAAATTGTGTTGGTGTTTTGATGGGGATTTCATTCAACCTGTAGATTGCTTTTGATAAGATGGCCATTTTCACTATGTTAATCCTATGGATCTATGAACATGGGAGATCTTTCCATCTTCTGATGTCTTCTTCAACTTCTTTCTTCAAAGACTTGAAGTTCTTATCACAAAAGTATTTCACTTGTTTGGTTAGAGTTATATTATTTGTGGCTACTGTGAAGGATGTTGTTTCCCTGATTTCTTAGCCCATTTATCATATATATCTTGTATGCAGCTACTTCACTGAAGGTGTTTACCAGCTGTAGGAGTTCCCTGGTAGAATTTTTGGGGTTCCTTATGTATACTATCATATCATCTGCAAATAGCAATACTTTGATTCCATCCTTTCAAGTTTGTATCCTCTTGATCTCCTTTAGTTGTCTTACTGTTCTGGCTAGAACTTCAAGTACTGTATTGAATAGATTCTACCCCCTTACTTTTAAGAAAACTATAGGAAATGTGACTTAAGGTTGCCAGGGTGGATAGCAATGATTGTGTAAGGCTCTATCAGGCTGAACAACCAATTGGAATTCCTGTGACTAACCAGAATGTCACAGACCTGAGGAGTCTTTTTTGTTTGTTTGTTTGTTTGTTTGTTTGTTTTTGTTTTTTCGAGACAGGGTTTCTCTGTGTAGCCCTGGCTGTCCTGGAACTCACTTTGTAGACTAGGCTGGCCTCAAACTCAGAAATCTACCTGCCTCTGCCTCCCAAGTGCTGGAATGAAAGGTGTGCGCCACCACCGCCTGGCAGACCAGAGGAGTCTTAACCTCTTCTTTAGCAGCCATTCTTTGCCCACCTCCATGTCTGAACTAACATACATAACATCCTTATGACCATGAGGTGAAATCCTACAGGACACACCACAGACCCCTAGATTCCCCAGTCCCAGAGCTAAGGATGCCCCTAGGTAACACCTGAACCTACAGCAGAAGTGTCCCTGATTGGCTGGGACTACAGCAGAAGTGTCCCTGGTTGGCTGGGACTATAGCAGAAGTGTTCCTGATTGGCTGGGACCACAGCAGAAGTGTCCCTGATTGGCTGGGACTACAGCAGAAGTGTCCCTGGTTGGCTGGGACTGGCTTACATGCTGTTTTCACCAATGTCTTTGGGAAGTGTTGTGATTCATGATTCTCTTCAGAACATTGAATTTGGTATAACACGAGTCTGTATTCTTCTATCGTGATCATTCATATTTGACTCCAGGATAAACTTGTATTTATGCATTAGCAGAAATGATTATTTTGAACGTGAAAAATGTTATCAACACATACACTGAATGTCCATCACACCATACACTCATGTACAAACACACACACAAACACACAAAACATACACACACATAGAAACACTTATAAATATTTTGTATTTATAAATAAATACAAAACATATTTTAGTATGAGTTAAAATTATTTGTTTAAACACTTCTATATCAACTTTAATGATCATCATTTTGATATGATTAATCTATTTGTCATGTCTAAAACTCCTTGTAGCATCTATGTAACAGTTTGAGGGGAGGACCTGGGAATGAGGCATTCAGAGACATGGCTGAACACCTGTGTCTAGATGTAAGAGAAAAGTATGGAGACCCTAATGCTCACAGAGGATGAAGCTACATCAGGCTGGCCATCAGGCAGTCAGGGACATCTGGCATATCCATGCCCTGGCCTTTAGAGTCTCAAGGCACAAGCATGGGTGTGTTGAGGTCAAGGGTCATCCTCCAGTAATGCTCCTCGGGTGCTATCCACCTTGTTTTTTGAAGCAGAGTCTTTCACTGACCTGGAACTCATCAAGATGGCTAGGCTGCCAGGTCAGTGAGCCCTTGGGATTCCCTTCCCCTTGCTCTATGGAGCTAAGATCACCAGTGTGGCCTGCAGTAGGTCCTCCGGCTTGAAAGGTAGGCACTTTATGAGTACAGCCAGGCCCCAGATCTCCATGTACCCTTCAAATCAGCTCACAAGAGTAATCAGAAGGAGCCTGGGATTTTGATGCTATGAGTTTGCGGCTACCCTAGTCTACATAGCAATTCCAGGGTAGCAAAGGTTACATTGTGAGAACTTGTCTGAGACAAGCAACAAATGCACACACACACACACACATATATGTATATATATATATATATATATATATATATATATATATATATACACACAACATATGTACATATATGCAACACATACATACACACACATGTACACTCACATACACACACACACGTTTGGTTTTCAGCCACTTTTTACATGGTTTCAGACCTCGGTCACTTTTCACTGATGTGTTATTACCCTTACAGAGTAAAGGGTTCTCTAGTATGCATATTATGTGCCATATCCCCTCTGTCATTCTTCCTTAGTCCCCTCCCCTTTCCTCTTCTCCATTCTCCATCATCCCCTTTCATATTCACGTTCACCTTTTAAAAGTAGCTCCCACCTTTTCCCTTTCTGCCACCACCATGCCATCCAGACTGAGGAAGACCTGGAAACTCTGGGGCCACATGAACCACAGCCACGGCCACAGCCACAACCACGGCCACGGCCACGGCCGCATCGGTAAGCACCGCAAGCACCCAGGAGGCAGCGGGAATGCTGGAGGCAGGCATCACGACAGGATCAACTTTGACAAATATCACCCAGGTTACTTTGGGAAAGTTGGTATGAGGCATTACCACACGAAGAGGAACCAGAGTTTCTGCCCAACTGTCAACCTGGATAAATTGTGTTCGTTGGTCAGTGAGCAGCACGGGTCAATGGAGCAAAAAATAAGACTGGAGCTTCTCCCATCACTGATGTTGTGCGATCAGGCTACGACAAAGTTCTGGGCAAGGAAAAGCTCCCTAAGCAACCTGTCATCGAGAAGGCCAAATTCTTCAGCAGAAGAGCTAAAGAGAAGATTAAAGGTGTTGGAGGTGCCTGTGTTCTGGTGGCTTAAAAGCCACGCTGGAGGTTAATTAAATGTTAACATAAAAAAAAGTAGCTCCCACACAATCATACTTATATTATTTTAAATTTAATCTTTTATTTAATTATTTATTTAAGCACAATTATTTTTTTTAAATTTTTGTTTGCAGTGCTGGAGACAAAAGCTACAGCCTTGGCACGCTAGGTGAGTGTTCTACCACTGAGCTACGTTATACACCCCATGCCCCCCCCAAAAAAACCCATTTGTTTGCCTGTATTTCTTGCTTCTAGCCATCTTGTTACACTGGCTGTCTTAGTTAGGGTTTTACTGCTGTGAACAGGCACCATGACCAAGGCAACTTTTATAAGAGCAACATTTAATTGGGGCTGGCTTACAGGTTCAGAGGTTCAGTCCATTATCATCGAGGCAGGAACATGGGAGCGTCTAGGCAGGCATGGTGCAGGCAGAGCTGAGAGTTCTACATCTTCATCTGAAGGCTGCTAGTGGAAGACTCACTTCCAGGCAGCTAAGATGAGGGTTTTAAAGCCCACACCCACAGTGACACACCTACTCCAACAGGGCCACACCTCCCAGCAGTGCCAATCTCCTGAGCTGCGCATATACAAACCAATGCACTGGCTTATTAGTTGTAGTAAATGGTTTGAATCTCATACAGGAAAACATGTTTATGAGTCGTAGCATCAATTCCCTCCCAAGATATAAAGTGTTCCTTGTTTCTTGTCTTATTGAACTGTTCACCATCACATGATACCTGCCTTGTGTGCCTGTCTGTGCCCTTGTGTTCCTTCTGGGCAACAGCTCCTTCTCAGTATTCAACAGGATTGTCTCTTGTGAAAATTCTGAGCAACATCCCACATGAAGGGCCAAGCTGTGAGCTTCATCATATGAACCCTCAAGAATGACTTGTCATTCCTGTCTACCATGAAAAGGGGACTTCCTGGAGTGCCTTGAGACAAAACAGCCACAATATCTCTATGTAAGGCTTCCTCCAGACACCAGTCTTCTGAGACCCCCATGTGATAGAGAGCAGTAGTTGGCCACACATCTTCCCTCCAACAAGTGGCCCCAACAGCCACCTATTCCTTCCCCCATGCAATCATGGCACCTGTCTTCCACAGCTGCTCATCCACAGTCAATGGCGGCGGGGGTGGGGGTGTGTCGGGGTGTGCAGAGCTCTAATTGGTTCTGTATCTAGAGCCCAACAGAGGAGAGCTACAGCACAGAAAACCAGTCAGTACTAAGGGGCAAATTAAATGGGTTGGGCTTAATGAAAAAATTAAGAGAAGGAGAAAAGAAGGCAGAAGAATGAGTTTGTTTTGCAAAGAAAGTTTATTTAGGGATCCAGGACCTGATCCACAGGAAGCCAAAAGGATCAAGACTCATCAACCTGGGTGGAGGGGCAGCTGTCAGATTAGACTTACAAAGAGGAGGAAACAGTAAAGGAAACCTACCACAGAGGAGTGAACATGGGGCCAGGAGTGGAGTCCAGGTGGTAAGAGATACCCTAGACTTCTCTCCATGTTGGAGGTGTCTTTGGTGAACTGTGGTGTGAAATCCATAGAGTCCCAGAACAGAGGAATAGACAGGCTATAAAGGGTACCTGAATCAGCTCTGCTGCCTGAGATCTGTGGCCAGAGTCTCAGATTTTACACTGGCAGCACACAGGGGCACAGCAGCTGGACTGGCAGCNAGCCACCCTTGCAGCCCCCACAGGAGCCACAGCCTCCCTTGCAGCCCCCACAGGAGCCACAGCCTCCCTTGCAGCCCCCACAGGAACCACAGCCTCCCTTGCAGCCCCCACAGCTGGAGCAGGAACAGGCTGGCACACAGCAGCACACAGGCTTGCAGCAGCACACAGGCTTGCAACAGCTGGAGCCACAGCCCCCACAACTGGAGCCACAGCCTCCTGAACAGCCACAGCAGGTCATGGTTCTGGAGTTTGGTTGAGGATGGGGTAGGTCAGAGGAGCAGGTGGAGAGGAAGTGTGCAGGTGTGGAGCCTCCTGAGCCTGCTGGGCCTTTATATCCCTGCCTAGGTCAGGTGTCATGAGTCACTTCCTGATTCCTGAATGTGTCATAGTTTAGGATTCTCTTCTGCATGGTCTATCTGTTCCTATCTATTACTTCTGTTTTCCTGATTCCTTGCAGACTGACACATCTCCAAGGCAATTCTGCCCCTCTCCAAACACTAACAAGTGTCCAGTAAGTGCCCCTTTATTTGGGCGCTATAGGGAAGCACAAAGACAGGAATGAAGGACTCAGTTGTCTCAGACTTGCTAGTTTATTTGAGTACTGCCCTTGCATTGTTCTTCCTAAGACCACTTTTTTAAAAATCTGCTTTTCTATGTAGGTAGAGCTATGTAAGTAGCTCAGGCTGACCACGAACCCACAATGTAGCTCAGACTTAACTGGGACTTGCAGCTCTCTTTCCTGCCTTAGGCCCCTCAAGTGGGATTGCACCATGGGATTGAGCATGGATAAAACATTGTCAGAAGACTCGATTCCAGAGCTCAGTTCTACATAGTGAGTACTTCTGTCTATAAAAGGCACCTTCTAGGGCTTTCAGATTATTACACAGTAGTAGGTAGGTGTAGGTAGTATCCCAGCTGCTCAGTGACACTTAATGCAATTTTGTGTAAATATGTCTAGAATCCTGCTCAGGGTGTGAGCAGGGAGAAGATGCTCTATGCTTTTCCTCCGGAAGCCACACGGTGGCAGTGTGAGAGGCCCACTGGCCCTCAGCCTCACATTGCAATGGTTCCTCCAGCTGAAGGTTCTCTTGCTGCCTGTCCTGTTCTACTCCCTCACAACCTGTCTTGTTTTGAGGAGAAGTAGCTACGTCAGGATGTGGTGTCAAAATGCCAAGAAAGCCTTGGCCATCAAGAAGCACAAGCTAGGAGCATCCAAGCTCATTTGGTATTAGCTGAAAGAAGAGTGTAATTTTCTCATACAGTTTGGTTTGTTAATGTAGGGAATAAAGGGGAGGGGAGGGAGGGAAAGGAAGAGAAGGAGAACTAAAGAGACAGTTCAGTTGGTAAAATATTTGCCTGATATGCAAGAGGACCTGACTTTCCCCTATAAAACCTTATTGAAATGCCAAGAGTTGCCAGGCATGGTGGCACAAGCCTTGAACCCTAGCACATGATGTCAGGGTAGGCAGATCTCTGTGAATTGGAAGCCAACCTGTTCTATACAGCAAGTTCCAAGATGCCTGAGATACAGAATAATAACCCATTAAAAAAAAACAACAACAAACAACAACAACAACAGCAAAAATGCAGCCAGGACTGGTGGGGGCATGCTCCTGACCCTAGTGCTGGTGGGGGCATGCTCCTAACCCCAGTGCTGGGTAGGATGCTAGGCAGGTAGAATTCTTAGCAAAATTTCTGTACCCTACACAAAATTTTGTAATAGAACTTTTATCTTATGATGCAAGCAGCATGGTTTTATGCAAACTGTACTTTCTGTTATCAATTTTAGCTGCTTCTTGTTTCTCCAAGATGCTTGCTCTATACAATTGGTTTTCTCTTCCAGATCCTGTGATGAGATATTTTTTTCTCAGCCTCAGTTTCCACTGGAAGCAGCAGAGCCAAACTTCCACCCAGAATGAAATTTAAAGTCAATATTTCAGTTAGCTGGCATTTTATTTATGTGTGTCAGAGGTAAAGTCCTATAAACTGTTTTTTTTTTAATATCAAACATTATAGTTAACTATTAAATTCACAGTTGGGTAGATAATTTCAAAGAAATGGAGAAAAAAGAAATAGATATAAATTAATAAAGTTCAAAAAACTGGCCCTGAAATGCCTCCCACACACAAATTTTAAATTAGTTATGCCAAAACGGAATGTTACTATGGAACAAATTAAGAAAACACACACAGACAAACTGAAGGGGCCAGAGGTTTGCTGCTGGGTCACACTGGGGATTCTGGGTAGAGGTTACGCTTTGCTGCAGTTTGTTAACACATGACGAGATGTTACAGGATGTTTGCTCTCACTGTGACCTCCAAGATTGTGTTGTTTAATGCAAAAAAAACCCCTGATTTTAGTCATAGTGTGGCTCAGCCTTACCACATACCTTTAATCCCTCTGGTTGGAATACAGATACACCCTTAGTACAAAACTTTAATCTCAAACGATGAATGTAAAGTTAGTTGGTAGAAGGAAGCAGCCATGTTTGAAAGTGATGTCAAATGGAGAGACAGACAAAGTGATAAATCAGAGAAAGATTTGGGCAAACAGGATATGCCCAACCCTCATGAGAAAAGAGAGGAAATGGGTGACTTAGAGAGCACGGGAGAGACAGAGAGGTCAGGTTTACTGGGACAGTTGTATAGACGGGTTGCAGAGAAAGGGAACAAGCTAGACACAGGTGAAGTCAGAACAAGCCAGAGAATGAGAAGGAGCCAGAAGATTCCAGCATATTGCCAGAGGTAGTATGTGGCTAAGCAGAACAATTCACTCAGAAGTAACCAGTTTGAATCAGTCAGTGTGGGGAGAAGTTTTGAGCCAGAACAGCTGCGTAGGCCAGCCAGCCAGAGTTCCAAAAGAACTGGAAAGAGTGAGTTTATTTAGTAGTAATTCTCAGAGGCTAACAACATTCTAGGCCTAGATAAGATTGTATGGACACTAGAAGCTTCCAGGACTAGGCCACAGTTAGCAGACCAGGGCAGGGAGCCTTGGAGAGAACAATTCAGGTGAGTAAAAGACTCCTTTACCATAAGACTGCAAGGACTAGCTATTTGGATATTTTCTGGGAAGCACTGAGCTGGTAAAAATCTTCATATTTGCCCAGATCACAAACCACAGCATAGCTCACCCCATACCTCTGTTTCTGCCTCTTCACAATGGCTCAGTAAGTTTCTCCCTAGTTAGTTCACATTGGACCTTCTGGTGGGAAGGATTCTTTCTGAACCATGTTAACCACTGGTATTTGGTGAAAGGCATTGTCTTGTAGAGTCCTGGGTTGTTCTTTGGTGAGGGGTTGAAATATCTTGGTCTTTCAGTATCAGGTGAGCCATTGGTTTTTTGTTTCAGTTGAGCCTAAGAACAATAACTGGAGAGAAATTTACTAAGGGTAAAATTTTCTCAGAGTCCAAAACAAAACCCAAACATGCCTTTGGAAACTGAGACACATGCTAGGTCCTCCTAGAGAGTTAGGCTGAGATTCTGGTGTATCACTACCTAGGCTAATGGACACACCTCTGAGTGAGCATGTAACTCCTGAACTGGTCAGAGGAAGCCTCCATGGCAAGTGTACATGGATTATTGGTTCAACTTGTGATGCTCTCAAAAATGGCCCATCTCAATGTAGATAGCTCTAGTCCCCACCATAAGGCGCAGAAAAAGTTACCGCCCCACTCAATCTTGGCAGTCTTTCTCACTTTCCTTTAATAAATTTGTATTCATTGCTTTGGAAAGCATCAATTCTCCTGCACCGTTGCTATGGGGAATAAATATCTAATAATTAATTCAAACATGACTTTATGACACACCTCCAGGTCGAAATGCAGATGAGGAAAAAAAAAACAAAACAACAACAACAAAAAAGGACAACAGATACACATTTTCATACACAAGTCTTTCACTTACATACAACCAAACTAGGAGTTTATAGTAGACACTTACTAAAAACCAAGATTTCCCGGCAAGATCATGTACCTGATAAGGAAAAAAAAAGATAGGAAATGAAGAGAGGAACCCATGCAAGAATTTGTTCACCAAGAGACAAACCAGACCAGGAGAAAGATGAGACCAGCTGCTGGGTAAGAGTGTACCCTCCTGATGACTCAGCTAAAAAGGAAGGGGAGGGAGTGATGTCCTGTGCAGGAGGGTTATAAGATGTGCACTGCATTCATCCAGGATGCCACCCATTCTCAGCTGAGGACAAGCTTCGCAAAGTTGAGAACTACTGCATCTCAGCTTTGCTGCTCTGCACACAGGGCTCTCTTATGAAGGAAGGTTCCTTCTTCCTCACATGAGCTTCCCAGATAAGCTCACCAAGGAACAGGAAAGGCTCATGCTCTCAAAAAACTCACATCAACTCCTCTGCTTTAC
>LR752703.1:0-5000 GCA_902729485.2 Mus minutoides
GGAGGCAGAGGCAGGCAGATTTCTGAGTTCTAGGCCAGCCTGGTCTACAAAGTGAGTAACAGGACAGCCAGGGCTACACAGAGAAACCCTGTCTCGAAAAACCAAAAAAAAAAAAAAAAAAGATATTGCATTCTCTCATAGTAATTCTAGTGAAATCAGACAGCGTCTGTGATCAAAAGACTGAGCATTGAACAAGCCAAATCTTCATTCTAACGAGAAAGATTATAAAACCAACAATCACCTAAAACAATCCAAGTCTGCTGGTGCAGCTTCCACGAAAGAGGCTTAAAAGCACTGTGAACCATGATCACACCGAGTCCAGTGAACCTTGGAGCACAGAAAAGCCTCTTTGGGTTGTACACTGGACTTAAAGCCTAATTTGATGGCCATAACGTGACCAATAATAATCTTGCCTGACTTGTTAGCGTTTAGCATGGCTCACAGGACATGGTTTAATAATCCAAAACTATCTCACTGGTACCTTTATTCTCTCTTAATAGATTCCTTTGAGCTAGGGGGGTTTCTAAAAATGTCACGGCCATCACATAGGCCAAGGGCACTGGAAACACATGGCACTTGACATACCCACTGCTGTGGGATGCACCCTGGGAAGTCAGCCCATAGTGTGGGTGCTACTGGGTTGTCTGGTTTGGCAAGCAGAGCTTGGAGTCTGAGAGAGCAGGTTAACTGATGGTGATTAATTCATTGTTTAGTAAGCAGGAGGCACGAGATACGTCTGGGGTGATGAATTGACAGAGGGCAGACAGATCAGCTATCAGCATCCCAGGCACAGCTGAGTGGCATGGTCTCTGCACCCCAGGCACAGCCTGAGTGGCATGGTCTCTGCACCCCAGGCACAGCTGAGTGGCATGGTCTCTGCTCCCCAGGCACAGCTGAGTGGCATGGTCTCTGCTCCGAATACCTTTGGATGAGCATGGTGATACTCATCTTTAGTCCTGGTACTCAGGAGACAAAAGCAGGTAAGACTGTGAGTTTCAGGGCCGCCCAGGTTACATAGGCGCACCTGGCCCGCTGTTAGAAAAATGGTAAAGACTTTTGAGGCCGGGCGGTGGTGGCACACGCCTTTAATCCCAGCACTTGGGAGGCAGAGGCAGGCGGATTTCTGAGTTTGAAGCCAGCCTGGTTTACAAAGTGAGTTCCAGGACAGCCAGGGCTACACAGTGTCGCTGCCTGATCTGACCCACAGAAAGGAGCAATGAGACACGGAGTTCTTTCCAAAGCAGTTTACTCAGGATCCTTGATTTCTTCCAAATGGCCCCCAAGCCTCTCCCCGACTGCCCTTATATCTCTGTGCCCTCACCACTCAGAGCCTGCCACGCAGGTGCTTGCCATAGCTCTAATGTGCTCAACGTCAGCTGGCCTGCCTGATCTTCTATAGCAGCTCTTCTGCACAGTACAAGACTTCGGATGTGACTATGCAGGGGTGTATATGGAAGTCAGGTGTTAGTCATAAGGCTTAACAACCTTCTCGGGCACCATCTTGGAATGGTTGCCACACCTGCTCCTAACAATTCCCCTTTTATTTTAGCGGAGAAAATGCCTGTTTTTAGGTTGCCCCTTGTGACAATGTTCCTTACCCATCATAAGGGGTCAAACAGCTTCTGTTTGAACCCTGCCTTAGGTTGGTAACATGTCCAAGGAGTCTTACCCATCTTTGACTACTTCTCTAGCACACTAAGTCACACTTGAGGAGATTGTCCTATCTCCACGGCTGCAAATGTTTGTACAATCAAGGCCTGATCTCTGTGCTGTCGAGCTCTCCTTTTAAAGCCTGGCTTACATATGCACCAAAAGGCTAGGCAGCTGATGAGGATCAGGCACAAAGCTAATCCTCTCATTCCTGCCCACTCCTTGATGTGGGATGTTGCTTGAAGAATCCAGCAGGTTAACCTGGAGGCCAGGAAGCGTCCACTCTGGTGGAATTAAGGTGGACGATGGACTGTCGAAACTCCCTCAGCAGATTATCCAAGTCTACTGCAAGATACTTAAAAAGATTTCTGGAAAAATTATTAGCAGAATGTAACAAAGGTAGGGGCTTAGGAAACACGGACAAAATACCCCAACGGAACTCATGACTCTTTGATAGGAGCACCATCCAGAGGGTTCTCATCTTGAGTCTCCGGCTGTACAATTCTGGTAAAGCATTCTGGAACCCAAACTGGCTGCTGCTGGTTCTGAGGAAACACACAAACAGAGCCTCTCACCCACACCAACACAGGATCAGGGCCATTCCAATGGCCTGTCTTATGCTTTCTGCGGTAGCTCTTCTGGGCGGCTCCACTGCATTGGAGGCCTCAGGCTCGGCCAATTCTCGGTTACTGCCCCGTATATTTGAGGGCCCTGAGGTCGGGGGCCCCAAGTCCCATTTTTTTGGCTTGGCTCCTCCATATCCAGCGTTTAATGCCTGCCCATTGATATCCTTCACTGATCTACACTCATTCACCCAATGATTTCCTTTTTTACATCTTGGGCAAAGTGCAGCCATTCTTGCTCTGAGGCCTTCAGAAGCCTGCAGCTGAGGGCACTGGCGTTTTAAATGTCCAGGATGACCACACCTGAAACAATTACTATAATTGGCACCGCCTTTACCTCAAAACACCTGTATAACAGCGGCAACCAATCCAGCATTAGAAAGGGGTCCCCCCAACTCTCTACAGATCTTCATCCATACTTCTAACCCTTTGCTCTTATGTGGGTTAATGGCTTGTCTGCACTCTTTAGTACACTGCTCAAAAATCAGTTGTTTCAGTAAAGGCATAACTGTATCAGGGTCCCCCAAAATCCTCCCACCTGCTTCTACCATTCTGGCCACAAAGTCGGCAAATGGCTCTGCTGGCCCTTGAATTATCTTGGTCAAATTTCCTTGTACTTCTCCTCTATTTGGAAGAGATTTCCAGGCTCTAGTGCCTAAAAGATTAATTTGCTCATATACTTGCGAAGGGTAGCCAGTCTGCTGATTGGCAAACCGCCCCTGCCCTAGCAGCATATTCTGGTCCCAGACTGGTTGGCCATTAGCATTGTTTACAGCAGCTTGCTCTGCCGCGCGTACTCAATATAATAGGCTTTCCAATCTAAGTACTGACCAGGAGACAGGCACTCTCTTGCCAAATTCTGCCAATCACTGGGAATCATGCAATATCTATGAAGGGACTCCAGCTGAGAAACTACATAAGCAGCGCTGGTGCCGTAGACTCTGACTCCTTCGGCCAGCCTTTGAATAACTTTCCAGTCAAGCGGCTCATAGTAGCAAGCACCCTGGGCATCCTGGAATACTGGAAAGCACTGAGCTCGCAACTCTTTCCAAGACTCGGGTCACAAACTTCACCCCGATACTCTGATACTCCAGTAGGAGCATATGGAGGCAGCCACAGAGGCTCGGGCGCGGTAGGTTCTATTTTTAGTTTCGTTTGCACCAGCTTCTCAAGCTCATCCTTGGAGATTTCCTCTTTGTCTGAGCTGTCACCATTTTCTGACTTTTGAGACCTCTCCTCTTTTAACTGTTCTAGAGCTTCACTACCTTATTGTCTCTTACCCGAGAACCTTCCAGCTAGCTGCCCTGACTGCAATGAGTTCTGAACTTCCTCGTACGGGCCACCACTTGTCGCTGCCTGATCTGACCCGCAGAAAGGAGCGACGAGACACAGAGTTCTTCCCAAAGCAATTTACTCAGGATCCTTGATTTCTTCTAAATGGCCCCCAAGCCTCTCCCCGACCGCCCTTATATCTCTGTGCCCTCACCACTCAGAGCCTGCCACGCAGGTGCTTGCCATAGCTCTAATGTGCTCAACGTCAGCTGGCCTGATCTTCCATAGCAGCTCTTCTGTGCAGTACAAGACTGCGGACGTGACTATGCAGGGGTGTATATGGAAGTCAGGTGTTAGTCATAAGGCTTAACAACCTTCTCGGGCACCATCTTGGAATGGTCACCACACCTGCTCCTCACAACACAGAGAAACCCTGTCTTGAAAAAAAAAAAAAAAGACTTTTGAGGAGCTGAGGAGATGGCTTTCTGTGGAAGTGTGAGCACCTGGGTTCAGATTTCTAGCTAGCACCCACATAAAAGCTGGGTGTAACACCATGTATCTAACCCCAAAACTGGAGGCACAGAGACAAGAGGACCCCAGGGACTCCCTGGTCAGCCAACTCAACCAAGATGGTGAGCTCCAGGTTCAGTGAGAGATGCTGTCTCAAAAAAATAAAGAATGTCTGGGGTGGGGGGTGGGGACATGGTGCTGGAGAGATGGCTCAGCAGTTAAGAGCACTAACTGCTCTTCCAGAGGTCCTGAGTTCAATTCCCAGCAGCCACATGGTGGCTCACAACCATCTGTAATGGAATCTGATGCCCTCTTCTGGTGTGCATAAGGACAGAGCACTCACATACATTAAATAAATAAATTTTAAAAGAAAAAAAAAAAAAAAAAGATTGACCGGGGAGGAGCTAGCATATGGCAAGTACATATACCACTTGCATATACTCCTCCCACACAAACAGAAATTTTCTGAATGAGGCCAAAGATCTAAGACTAGCAGCCATTTGTCATAGAAGTACGTTGTACTATGTGATCACGCCACACTCTATCCATTTGTAATTCTGCCAAGACAAGTATGTGAATCCCCGAGTATGTTGGAGCTAGTAAGTGAATGAACAATATTCCATCTGCGTGTGAGTGTGGGTCTTGGTTTATAAATGGGAATGCAGACACTCTCCTTTGTAATGGAGGGGGATTGAGTAGCTAAAAGCATTTTCCATCAAGCCTGATGACTTGAGTTCAATACCCAGGACCCACAGGGTAAAAAGTGAAAACTGACCTACACACACATACCACACACTACACACACATGCACATACACATTTAAAAATAAATGAAAGCCGGGCGGTGGTGGCTGCGGTGCACGCCTTTAATCCCAGCACTTAGGAGGCAGAGGCAAGTGGATTTCTGAATTCGAGGCCAGCCTGGTCTAGAGTGAGTTCCATAACA
>LR752703.1:10000-58303 GCA_902729485.2 Mus minutoides
CTGCAGTGAGAAGCTCAGATGTGGCTCTAACGGCTCTGCACGCCACTCCGCAGGCACTGACCTCCCCTTTGTCTTCTCTCCCTCCTTGCCCTCCCCCATTTCCCCCAGGTCTCATGTATCATCGGTTGAACTAAAATTTCCTTGAAATTGAAATCCTTATCCTCCTGCCTCTAGCTCCCAAGTGCTTGGATCACAGGTGCGTGTCACCACGCCCAGTGTATGGGTACTGGGAACCGACTCAGGACTTCTGCACTCTAGGTGAACACTTACCAACTGAGATCTAGCCTAAGTTTTTTAGTTTTTTTTTTTTTTAAGACTGGGTCTCAGCCGGGCTTCACACGCCATTAATCCCAGCACTTGGGAGGCAGAGGCAGGCGGATTTCTGAGTTCGAGGCCAACCTGGTCTACAAAGTGAGTTCCAGGACAGCCAGGGCTATACAGAGAAATCCTGTCTCAGGGAAAAAAAAAAGACTGGATCTCTCTGTGTAGACCTGGCTGTCCTGGAACTCACCCTATAGTCCAGTCTACCCTGGAATTCACAGATAGAGAGTATCTATCTATGCCTCCTGACTACTGTTTTTTTTGTTTTGTTTTGTTTTGTTTTGTGTTTGGTTTGGTTTGGTTGGTTTTTTTGTTTTTTGTTTTTTCGAGACAGGGTTTCTCTGTGTAGCCCTGGCTGTCCTGGAACTCACTTTGTAGACCAGGCTGGCCTCGAACTCAGAAATCCACCTGCCTCTGCCTCCCAAGTGCTGAGATTAAAGGCGTGCGCCACCACTCCCGGCTTGTTTTTTGTTTTTAATAGCCATTTTCTTTTTTTTTCCCCACCCCTCTCTGCTGGAGATCACATCAGAGCCTTCAATCACTTTGAGCTGCAGCCCCACTAAAGCATTTTTTTTTTTTTTTTCGTTTTTCGAGACAGGGTTTCTCTGTGTAGCCCTGGCTGTCCTGGAGCTCCCTTTGTAGACCAGGCTGGCCTCGAACTCAGAAATCCACCTGTCTCTGCCTCCCAAATGCTGGGATTAAAGGCGTGCGCCACCACGAAAACCATTTTTTAATATACCCCTTGCCTAATTTTTTTTTCGGATTTTGGTTTAAAAATAATAATAAGGAACATTTATGCCGGGCATGGTGGCACATGCCTTTAATCCCAGAACTTGGGAGGCAGAGGCAGGCAGATTTCTGAGTTCGAGGCTAGCCTGGTCTACAGAGTGAGTTCCAGGACAGCCAGGGCTACGCAGAGAAACCCTTTCTCGAAAAACCAAAAAGAAAAAAAAAAAGTAACATTTAAAAGGAAAACTAGTCATTCCAAATCAATTGTCCAAGTACTAACATATTATTTCTGTGGCTCTGTTCTTAATTATGTGTAAAGACCTTTAAAATTTGACACTAAGCACTTTGATACTTTAAAATTTTTTCATGCAACCATATAGTGACAGAAATTGCATAATAGTCCAGCAAGAGTATTTACGTGTACCATAATTTAGCTAACCAGTTCCCTATTGGTGGGCCTTTAAGCTGCGACGTTATTTTTCAGTTCTCAATAAAGAAAAACAGCAACAAGATGTTCAACATAAATGGATTTGGATTTTCTTTTGAGTCAGTTCCCTTGGGCAGTGTTGTGGGCAGTGTTGTGGGCATTGCTGTGGGCATTGCTGTGGGCAATGTTGTGGGCAGTGGTGTGGGCAGTGGTGTAGGCAGTGGTGTGGGCAGTGGTGTGGGCAGTGCTGTGGGCAGTGTTGTGGGCAGTGTTGTGGGCAGTTTTGTGGGAAGTTGGTTATTGGGTCAAAGGATATGAACTTTTTTTTTTTTATGACTCTAGTTAATGATTACTAAATTGCTTTCCCAGAGATTGAACAGATCTTTGAGCACCCTGTCCCTGGCATAATCCCTGAGCTTTCAAGCACTGGTGGCCAGTTCTACAGATGTAGCCCATTATCCCATAAAAGATGGAAGATGTGGTGGTTCCATTTTTTCAGTCACATTACTTACTGAGAAGGCAAGAAACCTCACATGTACCTTAAACCATTTCTAGATTATCTCATAATCTCTAACATAGCATAAATACCTTGGAGTTAGTTGTTTTAGTACATTGGTTAGGGGATATGGTGAATAACAAGAAAAAAGTTCACACAGGTTCAGAATAAATAATGTTGTGGGGTTTTTTGTTTGTTTGTTTTTTTGTTTTTTTGAGATAGGGTCTCATGTATCCCTAGCTAGCCTAGGATTCACTATGTAGCTAGCCTTGAACTCATAGAGATCTGCATGTGTCTGCCTTCTGAGTGCTGGGATCAAAAGTGTGCATCCTATGCTAGGCTTAGTTAATCTTGGTGTGTAGCCCAGCCTGGCTTTGAGTTATTTTGATTTTTGGGTTTTTTTTTTTTTTTTTCGAGAAAGGGTTTCTCTGTGTAGGCCTGGCTGTCATGGAACTCACTCTGTAGACCAGGCTGGCCTTGAACTCAGAAATCCGCCTGCCTCTGCCTCCAAAGTGCAGGGATTAAAGGTGTGTGCCACCATGCCCAGCTGGCTTTGAGTTTTACAGTCCTTTTCTCTGCTTCAGTTGCCCAAGTGCTGGGATTCCAAATGTGCACTTTCTGAGTATTGTCCATCCTCAGTTGATTAGACCAGCGAACATGGACCCTTGGGGAGGTGAAGGGTCAACTGTACATCACCTGCTTTCCTCTGTTATATTGGATCTCGAGGCACCCATCAGCTGTAATTTGTTTACAAACTCATATTTGTTTTTGATCTTCTTCATATACATATATTCATAAGCAATGTATTATAGTTTTTTTAAAAATGTTATATAAATGTGTTGAGAGAGATGGCTCAGTGTGTTAAAGTGCTTGCTCCATAAGGATGAAGACTTGAGTCCAGATTTCTCAGCATCCTTGTGAAAGCCAGGCATGGAGGCACACATCTGTAAAGCCAGTGCTAAGTGGCAGGGAAAGGTCAGCTCTAGGGGCTTGGAACCAGCCAGCCAGCTGAAAAAGAAGATCCAGTCTCAGTGAGAGAACCCATGTAAAATAAATAGATAGATAGGTCGATTGATCAATAAATCGATCAATTGATCAATAGATAAAGTAGAGGCCCAGTTGGTAAAGGCAGTGAACAAGCCTGGCCACCTGAGTTAGATTCCTAGAACCCACCTAAAGGTGGAAGTAGAAAATAAACTCTATAAAATTGTCCTCTGGAGGGCTGGTGAGATGGCTCAGCAGGTAAGAGCACCGACTGTTCTTCCAAAGGTCCTGAGTTCAAATCCCAGCAACCACATGGTGGCTCACAACCATCCGTAATGAGATCTGATGCCCTCTTCTGGTGTGTCTGAAAACAGCTACAGTATAATAAATAAATAAATGAATTAAATAAATAAATTGTCGAGGGTCTTTATTCACAAGCTGAGCTTAGATATAACTCACCTGGTCTACACAGCCAGATCATCTCTCCCAAATAATGAGAACTCCCACTTAACAATGTTTCCAAATGTAGAGTACTAGCTACTATTAGAATCCTGGGCAGTCATAATGTCTTAATGAAGTGTGTGCATGTGTGTGTGCACACATGTGTGTTCTCTAGGCAAATCTACAACCATGTCCATGAGGAGGCGCTTTCTAGGGTGATGGATGACATCTATTTTACTCCAATACATTTGCCTGCCTTTCTTCCTTTTTTTCTTTGACAGATTTAGTATGTTGCCCTAGCTGACTTCCAACTCCCTATGTAGCCAAATTCAAGGATGATCTTGAACTTCTGTTTGTTTTTTGAGACAAGGTTTCCCCTGTGTAGCCCTGACCTTCCTGGAGCTTACTCTGTTGATGAGGTTAGCCTATAAGTCACAGGTCTCTGCTTGCCTTTGCCTCCTGAGTGCTGAGATTAACGGCCTGTGCCACCATCACCTGGCTATCCTTGAACTTCTTACCCTCTGGCCTCCACCAGTGCTATGATTACAGGCCTGTATTATTACAACCAGTTTGTGCAATGATGGGGACCAAATCTAGGGCTTTGTGTATGACAGGCAGGCGTTGTCAGCTGAGCAAATCCTAACCAGTATCTGCCATGTTTTAGAATCCCAGCCTCAGACATCTGTCATGCTTTAGAATGAGGAGAGCCAGAGAGTGGTTCTGGAGAGATGGCAGGGCAAAGTGTGGAGGCTGGGGATGATGGAAACTAGGCTGTGAGGTGCCAGTTTCTATATAATATCCTCTACCTCTCCCGGGAACAGGACACCTTGGCCATCTCACCCACAAGAAAGCTCAGGTTTCCCTGAGTTAATTAGGATTTCTGGATTGCTATGCTGCAGTGGTGTGTGGAACAGCTATGCAAACTACCCAGATATATACAGCACACTGGAGTATCTAGATCCCAGCATTCAAGGAGCTTTACACTGGTGTCCAGCAAGCTTAAGTAGCCTCTGGGAGGGTCCTAACTGTCCTCTCTCAGACTATCTCTCAGAAATCCAATGAAGTAGCTAACCGGTTCACAGGACATGTTTGGTTTTCTCCCTGGAAGGCTTAAGTTAGCTTTAGGTAGATGCCATCCTGCCAAGAGTGGTATAGATTTTCTCGTGCTCCAGTTCTAGGCAGAAATGTCCAGTGGAAGAAGCTGGGAAGAGTGGAGGGGTGGGGCTCTGGGAAATGGCCCATCTTACCCCAGGTCAGCTACACACGGAACAGGAGACGAGGAACTGAGACTGAGAAAATGACCAGTAAGTAGTTAGTGATGGTGACTGGCCTGAGCTATGACTATCTAAGGCCCCTTCATCAAAGCCATTTGCACAAGGGCCCTGCCCTGTGAGGCCAAAGGGGAGGCAGGCAACAGCTCCCGTTCACCACCCACTGGCATCACTTTTCCTCTGATGAATTGGTCTCCAGGGACTCAGGAGAGGAGGGCACTGTGTTAGTTTATGAAGGCTACAGTGGGTGAGTTCAGTATGACAACTGACTTGCTCGAAACAACAGAAACACAACTGTCTCACACTTCTGAAACCAGTGTACGACCGGACGGCTGTAGACGGTTCCAGATTCTGCTGGTTTGCTGGCAATCTTTGGCATTCCTCTGTCCCACCATTTATTACTCCCCAAGGCTGGAGATCAGACTCAAGGGCTTTGTATGTGCTAGGCAAGTGCTCTACCACCAAGCTAGCCGCTAGCCTTCTTCGGCACTCCATCCTCACATGATGTCTGACTTTGTGACTCTACTTAAAAGGCTGTTAGTCACATCAAGTAGATTGAATTAGGATTTCTTCTTGTAACAGTGGTTCTCAGCCTGTGGGTAACAACCCCTGGGGGGGGGGTGTCTCACATATCACATCTTCTGCATATCAGATATTTACGTTACGATTCGTAACAGTAGCAAAATTAGTTGTGAAGTAGCATTAGGGAGGTTGAGAATCACCGTCTTAGAAGAACCCTAGTCCTACTGGAATAGAGGCATGGCCTCCACTCAGTACCCGCAACAGCCTGAAAATCAGGACGCCCTTGGAGATAAAATGGTTTAAGACTTGAGTGCATCTTTTTTTAGATGACACAATTTCCCCCACAACAGACGCATTTCTGTGTGTAAAACTGCCCCTGGGGGCCCGAGGTCTCTGTTTGTAGTGAAGCCAGCCAGTTAGTCAATCAGTTCTGGGTCAGAAAGTTTGGGTTGAAATTTTGACTTTGTTGCTGTGTGGGACTAAGGGATATGGAACAGGAAGACATAATAAGAGCTTTGGAGGTAGGACAAAGAGCTTTGCTTCATGCTAGGGATTAAGTGTTGGGGAGTTCCAGTTACTCATGTGCAGTTAGAGTCGTTCCCCAACACTTCTTATTGCCTTTTCTAGGAGTAGCCTTTGCAGACACACAGGCCTGGGGCATATCCAAGTGTATTTTCTTTGTAAGGGAATTGGATGTAGGGTGGATGTATACACATAAAGGAGACAGCTCATATTTATCATCCCTTGGAATACCTCTGTGGACTCTTCCAACAGAAATGGGAGGACATTTCTCAGAGATGTGTTCTTGAGACTGGAGGGACTGCTAAGAGAAGACAGAACCTCACAAGGAGCTAGAGATGCAGCTTAGCTGGTAGAGTGCTGGTCTGCCCTGCAAGAGGCCCTTGGTTTGATCCCCAGCCAAGGCCACATAAACCAGGGTTGTCATGCACTTCTGGGACACCAGCATTCCAGAGGTAGAAATGTGAGGGGGAAAGAAGAAGAAGAAGAAGAAGAAGAAGAAGAAGAAGAAGAAGAAGGAGGAGGAGGAGGAGGAGGAGGAGGAGGAGGAAGAGGAGGAGGAGGAAGAGGAAGAGGAGGAAGAGGAGGAGGAGGAGGAGGAGGAAGAGGAGAAAGAGAGGATGAAGAATAGGAAGAGGAGGTGGTGATGGTGGTAGAGGAGGAGGAGAAGGAGGAGGAAAAAATTTGTAGGATTTGGTTATTTTCTTCCAAGTGGGTCTTGGAACTCAAACTCAGGTCTTCCAGCTTTGCCTTTCATCTGGAACTCACTTTGTAGACCAGGTTAGTCTCGAATTCAGAAATCTGCCTGCCTCTGCTTCCCAAGTGCTGGGATTAAAGGCATGCGTCACCATGCCCGGCTTCTCCTTCTCTTCTTAAAACTATCCCCCACTTTGAGCCAGGTATGGTGACACAGAGCTGTACTAGGAAGACCAACATAAAACAATCTGAGGCCAGTCTTGAGTTATGAGTAAAAACCAATCTAAAGCAAAGCAAAATCAAAACATCCTTAAATATGTAGGGAAGTATATGTGTCCCCCTTTTACACAATTTTTATATATTTGTATTTCCTATCCTCCTTTGATCTCCAGATTTGCACATCCAACTCAGTTGCTATTTGAAAAATAAAACAAACAAACAAGACAAAGTACCAGGCAGTGGTGGCACATGCCTTTAATCCCAGCACTCGGGAGGCAGAGGCAGGTGGATTTCTGAGTTCGAGGCCAGCCTGGTCTACAAAGTGAGTTCCAGGACAGCAGGGGCTTTACAGAGAAATCCTGTCTCAAAAAACCAAAAAAAAAAAAAAAAGATTTATTATTTTATGTATGTGAGTACCCTGTAGCTGTATAGATGATTGTGAGCCTTCATGTGGTTGTTGGGAATTGAGTTTTTAGGACCTCTGCTGGCTCTGGTCAACTCTACTTGCTCAGACCCGAAGATTTATTTATGTGGTTGCTGGGATTTGAACTTAGGACCTTTGGAAGAGCAATGAGTACTCTTACCTACTGAGCCATCTCTCCAGCCCTCTGTTGTCCTTTTCTTAACCACAATAATAAATGTGAGCCTCCCTCTCCCTCTAACAACCCCCAGAGTCACTGAGTGATGGCTCATTAGTTCAGGCCACTATCTAGTCTCAAGTGAATTCACTGCTAAGGCATCTTGTTTGTTCTCTTCCCCCACAGTCAGTCACTAACTCACTATTATTTACAGGACAGGTATGGTTGGACTTAAATTTGGGTGGTGGGATAGTGGTGGAAAGATGGTTCCATGGCAAGAGCACCATCAAATGTTCCAGAGGACCAGAGTTCAGTTCCCAGTCTCCCATGGAGGCTTTAAACTGGTCTGGAACTCCAGTTCCAGAGGCTCCAACATCCTCTTCTGGCCTTCCCAAGCACCAGGGACTGGAGTGATAAATATACATGTATGCAGCTAACACTCATATGCATAAAAATCTTTAAAAACAACTTGGGTGGTTTACCTTGAAATTTCAACTTTGTAGCCAGGGTGCTTTGAAATTGTGGCAATCTTCTTCCCTCAGCTTTCCAAGTGCTGGCTCATGAAATAAATGAATTAGACAGTAGATGCATGAAATTATATTTACCATTCAGTATGCATGCAGTCTCTTTTCTTTCTTTCTTTCTTTTTTTTTTTTTTTTTTGGTTTTTCAAGACAGGGTTTCTCTGTGCAGTCCTGGCTGTCCTGGAACTCACTTTGTAGACCAGGCTGGCCTCGAACTCAGAAGTCTGCCTGCCTCTGCCTCCCAAGTGCTGGGATTAAAGGTGTGTGCCACCACTGTGCATGGCGCCTGCTGTCAAGTGGGCGAGTCTGCGCCTTCTTTTTGAAACTTCAATTCACATTTGATCACCAGTGAAGATTTTCCCTAAGTAATGGTTGGTTCATAGTATGGTACCTTTTCTATATCTCGTTCAAAAAAATGTGCACTGAAAGTGCCATGTAATGCCAACACTTACGGAGGTGGAGGCAGGAGAATCAGGAGGTCAAGGTCAGCCTTGAACTTGCCAATTTGAGGCTGGTGTAGGTTACATGAGACACAGTCTCAGAATGTCAAAATAAATAAGCAAGAAACGAAAAGTGCCTAGGTTCTAAGGATCAGAGCAGGGCTGGTTGGCAAGTGGATCCAATTGTCTGCAGGTAGTTTGATTTTCTCAAGTCGCTGGGGGAAGCAGTGACTCATGGTGACCATTTCTTCGAAGGCAAACTTTGCAAAAACCCACATCATTTAGAGAATAGTCCCTTCGACATCACTATAGTTGCGAAAATGAGAAATCAACTTGCCCTTGAGGGCTACACAGTATCCACATTACTAATCAACCAATGGCCACCTATTATCCTGGAAAAACTATGCTATGCTCTCAAGGTTACCGGAAAGCTAAATTCCTAGGCAAAGGGAACAATGTAGCATCGTCCCTCACCAGGCTCTGCAGCCTTTTCCAGGGGACGCACCATCCCAAGGCAGGAACCTGCCTGACACCTCTCCGTCCCCGGAGAAGTAGCAGAGCCCCGGTGAGAGCCAAGTTCATCGTGCCGAGCACTCAGACACCGGGAACCCACCCCAGCCCGAGTGTGGGACGTAGGGCCATCTCCTACGCCCGCCCTGAAAATAGTTACTCTCGCGAGAGCGCCAGCAAGGCGGGCCCGAGCAGCTCCGGGATGTCAGCGGAGCGCTCCTGACCACGCCCCTCTTGGCGCAGCTGGGAGAGAGGCGCGCGCAAGTCAGGGGAGGGAGCGGCCGATGGCGCGCACGCGCAGGAGAGCGAGCGGGCGAGGTGGGCACGCCAGGGAGCCGAGGGCGAGGGGCGGGGCCTTGCGTCGCGCCGCGGGCACGTCGTTGCGCGTCCTCAGTATTTAATGTCTCTGTGTTCGCCCGGCCTGGGCTAGCACGTGGGGGAGCGGCCGAAGCGCCGTGCAGCGCTGCGGGGCAGGGCCGTTGGGCTAGGTGGGGGGCCAGGGGGCGGTGGCGGGAGGACTGAGTGCCTAGACGGTCGCCCAGGAGCAGGTAAGTCACGCCTGGCACGGGCACCCGCCCGCAGGGCCCGGAGGGACAACGAGTTGGGGTGATGGGGAGCCTGGGGTGCAGGTGCAGGGTGCGATGCGCGCGCCAGGTACTCCGGGGACGGAGAGCCGTGTGCATGGCGCCTGCTGTCAAGCGGGCGGGTCTGCGCCTTGGTGACCCGCGCGCCCCGCTGGTCTTACCCCGTCCCAGGGCTGCCGCTGCCGCTGCTGCTGCTGACAGATCGCGTGCGCTGAGCTCGGGGCGCTGCTTTAAGCCGCTGCTTTCCCCTCCCATCCCCCCTCACGTCACTGGCCTCTAGGATGGAGATGTGGGCGCAATTACCCGGGCGCTCTGGTGCGCCTCAACTTTCCCAATGCTGGCTCACCCTTCTGGGTTGCGAGCCCGAGCGCGTCCCAACCAAGGTCGTCTAGTCTCGCTAGCGTTTACTTTTCAAAGGTCGTGTGTACCCAGTTTACGCGTGGAGAGGAGGCACCGGGGCAGTCTCTGCCAAGGACCCGGTGCCCAAGGCGGGAGAGGAGGTCCTTGGGGACCCCTTCCCTTCCTAACTTCCTAATTGCTGGGCCCAGTTGACTCTGGGTTGGCCCGGCAGTGGTGGCAAACCGGAGCAGGAAGACACAATTCCTGGAGTTCAGTGCCGCGAATTATTGGAGCGGACTCTGCCGTCGTAGTGGGGAGAATGGGATGCAAGACAGGTCCCAAACCTTTTGGTGGTGGAGGGACTATAAGACCAATTAGGATCGGGAGGTCGAGGGCTTGGGTGTCCGAAGGGGGGTTAGAGTTTGTGGCCTCATAAGCGTGTCCCAAGAGGTGGGAGACCTCTAGCTAGAGGTGCCCGCTGACTTCTGGCGGGGGTGGGGAGGTCCAGGGTCACGTGTTGCGCCCCACCTTCCTGTCCCAAGACTATGATCTGGAGGGACTTTGCCGGGATTATAGGTAAAAACCTGCGTAGAGAAGCCTCCGTACGCGTCAAGGAGCTTACATCTTGGTGTCAGCTACTGCTGTGTCCTATCTTTTCCTGTTTCCTTTCTCCGGGAGGGAAGGTGCTGATAGTCAGGGGCTGTGCAGAAGAGACCTCTGAGACGCCCTGTGCTTAACCGGACCTTTCTTCTCCGGGAAATGCCTCGAGCAACTAGTACCTTTCCACCCTTGGGCTGTGGTTAACACAAACCCGGTGGACTTCGCTCCAGGTGAGAGTGGAGGCTTCTCAAACCGGTAAGGTCGGGTGTATGTGTAGGGCAATTAGTGAGGTTTAAACTGCCTATCTTTCCGCTACTGAAGTCGAGGTTGCGTGGTGTTTAAATTTAACGCCTGTAGTGACAACAGGGTTGCTGGACCTAATGTAACCATCTCTGTTGGTGTGCTACCTCCCTCTGTATCCGTGTGTTGCAATTACAATTGCTATTGCTTCGGGAAATCAATCTTACATGCTCATTTAACTGCAGCATCCTTCCCGAATTAGTAACCGTGGGGTTTTTGGTTTTGTTTTAAACGCTTAACTTTAGAAAGCGAGGCTTAGAGACTCCGGGCTTCCTACCCATTCCTCTCTTAAAGGCACAAAGCATCTATAAACTCGGTGAATGAGTTGCTCTCCTGCCAGAGTCTTCTCTGATTGGCAATTAAGTATTTCACCTTCAGATTATTTAGGACTCTTTTTAGAGCCCAAGGAACAAGTGAGGTTATGTTTGGGGAGCTTTTTGGACTAGATGTTGAACCTTCTTTCCGCTTCTAACCTGTTTTGTAGGTTCTGGGTAATTCCTGGGTGTAGTCTTGTGAAATAGAAAGAATGGCCTTGGGTTAGAGGTCATTCTCCTACCCTAAGGGTGTATGCAAATCACTAAAGCTTCTGGTTCGGAAGGCTTTGTTCTGTAGAGTGGGCCAGTAGCTATCCAACCCAGTGAGTGAGACCTGATGTAAATGTAGTGAGTTTGTGTCTACTTGGGGAGTTCTCCCATCTCCCAGCTAATTGGAGGAATTGCATTCAAACTTGGCCTCTGCTGGGTGACAGCAACGATACAGGTCAGTGGCAAGATGCCTGCTCAGATGCTGGAAGTGATGTGTCTGAGCATCGATACTTTAAAACAATGTTTTAGCCTGGGCGTGATGGTGCACGCCTTTAATCCCAGCACTCAACTTTAATCCTAGCACTCGGGAGGCAGAGGCAGGCGGATTTCTGAGTTCGAGGCCAGCCTGGTCTACAAAATGAGTTCCAGGACAGCCAGGGCTATACAGAGAAACCCTGTCTCAAAAAAAAAAAAAAATCTGTCTTGCTACCTGGTAACCCAGATTATATGTGGACCTGGGCCCCAGGCTGGTTATAGCTAGAGTTTGTGGAAGGTAGTTTTAGCTTCCAGTTTTCTTCTCATCTTAAACATGGACAGAGATCATATTTAAGACTTGGGACTATTTGCAGCAGAGGATGGCCTAGTCGGTCATCAATGGGAGGAGAGGCCCTTGGTCCTGCGAAGGCTCTATGTCCCAATATAGGGGAATGCCAGGACCAGGAATGGGAGGGGGAGGAGAAGGGGATAGGGGATTTTCGGAGGGGAAACTAGGAAAGGGGATAACATTTGAATGTAAATAAAGAAAATATCTAATAAAAAAAATGGAGTAATAAAAAAAAAAACAAAACTTGGGACTATTCCTGGTTTATGCTAGGCACTTACGTATGGTATCCCTCACTCCCAAGGAATCCCTGTTGACTCAGTCATTTGATTAGATATAAAAGCACCCCCTCACCTAGCCTCTGACCTAGTAACTTAGAAAGAAGACAAATTGCTGTATCTATGCTTTGCCTCCTGGGTCAGCATTTCTTAGTCACTCTGGCATTTTAAGGCACCGGAGTTCATGTGCCCTGGAGCTGCCCTGTTTTCCCTGGCTACTCCTTCTAATGTCCCTTGTGAGTTTGCCATGCCGGGGCTTCTCTGCAGCTCAGTCTTTCCCTGTGTGTGGGAGATTTGTATCTGGCATTTGTCATCCTAGGGACCTTGTTATGGGGGGATGTGTGGGTTCTGTGGGCCCCACGTGCCACCGATCTCATCGCAAGTTTGAAAGTTGCTAATCTCTACAACGGGGTGTGTTAGGTCTTAAATCTTGCTTCATAGGGCAAATTCTGTTTCTCCTTCCTGGTGTAGTCAGTCTCTGAAGCACTTGTGATTGGCTTATGCGTGGTAAGTACTGTACAACTGAGCTTCAGGCTCAAGTGTGCCCCCCCCACATCCCCCTCTTGAGACAGGAGTCATGCCACGGAACTGAAACGTGCCTAAACATTACAGACCTGCTCACCCTTCCTTTCAAGTGCGGGGATTACAAGCCCACACCATAACTGCTATCACCTCATTGTTATTAGCTTTGTTGTACTCCCGATGGTGCGTGACAGTGAGAAGTGCTGCCACCAGTGTTGGGAAGATTTCTTTTTTGGGGGGGCGGGGTTCAGGAACATGATTCTGTCCAGGTCCTTGCTGTTTGGGTGCTCCTGAAGTTCACTTTAGTAAACATGCTGTCCCCTGTCCTGTATACTGGTGGCTTGTGTTTACTTAGCCTTCTCATTGATGCCCACTTGCATTGGGAGCAAAGCAAGGAAGGGAGGTAGTTCTGGAGGAAGCCCTGTCACTGCTGGCCTTAGCTGGCAAGAGGCAGGGCTTGCTGTAGCTCTCCAAGCTCCTACTAGCCAATTTTTTTTTTCTTTTTCTTTCTTTCTTTTTTTTTTTTTTCTCAAGACAGGGTTTCTCTGTGTAGCCCTGGCTGTCCTGGAACTCACTTTGTAGACCAGGCTGGCCTTGAACTCAGAAATCCGCCTGCCTCTGCCTCCCAAGTGCTGGGATTAAAGGCCTGTGCCACCACTGCCCGGCTTTTTTTTTTTTTTTTTTTTGGACAGCCAGGGCTACACAGGGAGACCCTGTCTCGGAACAAACAAACAAACAAAAAACAAACAAACAAAAAAAATTCTGATTATAGGCAGGAGGGAGAGCTGGTCAAGTCTCAGGCTTACACCTATAAAGTATTGTGACTCTGTACCTAGGGGGCTGCTGGAGGAATGTGATTGCCTGCCACCCTGGGGAGTCAACATTTCATCACCATAAAGGGCTTTGGGTGGTGCCAGTCTAGAATATTCTTTGTCCTACACTAAACTCTTAGTTGCCTCAACCTGTAAATGTCCAAAAAGCACCACATATTTGGGTCTTATTGTTTATAGCTCCTAAACAGAACAACTTTTTTTTTTTTTTTTTTTTTTTTTTTTTTTTTTTTTTTTTTTTTTTTTTTTTTTTTTTTTTTTTTTTTTTTTTTTTTTATAAATTTATTTTTATTTATTTATTTTTTAAGTTATTTTATTTTATTTTATTTTTCCCCTTGTTCCGGTCAACCCACTCGCTCCGCTCGACCCCACTCGCTCCCTCCGCTTGTTTCAGCCGGCCCCGCTCACTCCAGTCGGCCCTGCTCGCTTCGATCGGCTCCTCTTGCTCTGGTTGGCCCCGCTCGTTCCGGCTGTCCCCATTCGGCTCCGCTCACTCTGGACAGCCTCGCTCGCTCTGGTTGGTCTCTCCAGTCCAAGGATTCGTTTCTTATTATTCTTCATAAGTACACTGTAGCTGACTTCAGACGCACCAGAGGAGGGCGTCAGATCTTGTTACGGGTGGTTGTAAGCCACCATGTGGTTGCTGGGATTTGAACTCATCACCTTCGGAAGAGCAGTCGGGTGCTCTAACCCACTGAGCCATCTCACCAGCCCCCAACAGAACAACTTTTTCATCAAGTTTTTCTTTTCACAGCATGCTAAGAAATTCTGGTCCACAGTGAGGAGGGAGATGAGGGGATGAGGGGATGAGGGAGATGAGGGGATGAGGGAGATGAGGGGATGAGGGACATGAGGGGATGAGGGAGATGAGGGGATGAGGGACATGAGGGGATGAGGGAGATGAGGGGATGAGGGACATGAGGGGATGAGGGGGATGGGTTCTTAGGAGATAGGTTGAGAAAGGAACCTACCGAGAGGCCTGTGGGACTCGAGCATGAAGCAGAGTGACCAGACCTGAAACCCCTCCAGAGCCACTTTGGTTTGAGACCTTGCTCATTACTGTAAAGGGCTTTCTGCTTCTACACGACCTGGCGTCTGTGTTCATAGTTTTTGGTCTGCCAATGCCTTATTACCAGACCCGAGAGCTTCTGAAGGACCTCAGTATGAAACCTCTCTCTCTCTCTGCTAAACCAGTTTGAATTTTCATTGTCAGTAAACGCTTTTTATTTTCCTCCTGAGACAGGGTCTGCTCGTGTATCTTCCGCATGTGTTGTATAGCCCTAGCTGACCTCATATCATTCATTCTGTCAGAACCCTCCAAGTGCTGGGCTTACAGACATGAACTACTCTATCTGATTTCCCAGCAGCCCGTCTTAATGTTAGGAGGTGTCCTTTACAAAGGCAGTGGGAAAAGAGTGGCCATGGTGTACATCCAGCCATGTTGGTGTAGGATATGCTTGTGGAGAGTGGACTTTATATAAATGACCCTTTATGTGACAACTTCCTGGGGAGATGTGACACATGTCTACTCACCCCAGTTAGGGATCACATGACAGACCAATGTGCATACCACCGAAGTCCAACTTGATGAACCAATAAGTTTTATGGGGGGGTTACTTACATGAATATGGGTGAGGGGTTACTTACAGGAGCAGAAATGACTCAAAGACAGCTGCATCACCACTGTCCCCTCCAGCATGGGTCACAGCTCAGAGCTGGGAACCTGGAGGTCACTGCCCAGCCTGCAGGCAACTCAACAGGTTGGGGAGCTCCTTTCCTAGGAACTCTCTCTGGTCTACACCTCTTCCAGGCAGCATGGCTGGTGTTCTTCTAGGCAGCTGTTCTGGTCTGAGTCTTTGCAGCTCTTCTCTTTGTGGCTCAGCTTTTTTTTTTTCCCTTTGAGAGGGACTCAGCTTTTATAGCTTACTCTGGCAGGGAGGAGCCTAGTGAATCTGTTCAGTTTCAGGGAGTTCTTAGCTAATTTGAGTAGTTTACCTCCTTGTTTAAGTGGCTCTCCCTGCAGGATGGATTCCCCCCTGCCCCCAGACAGGGTTTCTCTGTATAGCCCTGGCTGTCCTGGAACACACTCTGTAGACCAGGCTGGCCTCGAACTCAGAAATCCGCCTGCCTCTGCCTAGATTTTTTTTTTTAAGATTTATTTTATGTACACTGTATACTGTAGCTGTACAGATAGTTGTGAGCCTTCATGTGGTTGTTGGGAATTGAATTTGGTGGAGTCCTGCTTGCCCTGTCAACTCCGCTGGCTCAGTCCCTGCTTGCTCCAGCCCAAATATTATACATAATAGCCCTGAACTTGATGCTGCAGTCTACATTTGATGCACACCTGTTACTATACTCTACATTTATTGATTGATTGATTGATTGATTGATTGATAGATATGGGGTCTTTTGGGGGGTAGTGGGTTTCGAGACAGGGTTTCTCTGTATAGCCCTGGCTGTCCTGGAACTCACTTTGTAGACCAGGCTGGCCTCGAACTCAGAAATCCGCCTGCCTCTGCCTCCCTACACCTCTTCCAGGCAGCATGGCTGGTGTTCTTCTAGGCAGCTGTTCTGTAGTGCTGGGATTAAAGACGTGCGCCACCACGCCCAGCTTTTGAAATGGAGTCTTACTGTGTTGTCATGGTTGGTCCCAGGCTCCTGGGCTCAAGGATCCTCCCTTAGCTTCCCTAGTAGCTAAGACTTCAGGTGCATACCACTGTATCTACCTAGCTGGGGTTTTGTTTGTTTTGTTTTTAAAATATTGTTTTTATCCTTTTGTCTCTGAGGTTAAGTATCTCTAGTTGAAACCCGAAATAAGATAAATAAGGTCACTCCCAGAACACTGGCTGGGCTGGTTTGCCTTTGGATCTGGGATGGTATATCGTTTACTTCCCCATATACTGGCCTGTTCCACTATCATTCCCCCTTCATCTACAATATGAAATTGGGATTTTCAAGAATTAAAAGTTTATCCTGTGGGGCGTGGTGGCACATGCCTTTAATTCCAGCACCTGGGAGGCAGAGGCAGGCGGATTTCTGAGTTTGAGGCCAGCCTGGTCTACAGAGTGAGTTCCAGGACAGCCAGGGCTACACAGAGAAACCCTGTCTCGAAAAACAAAACAAAAAAAAGTTTATCCTACAGAAGTCTTTTAAGTGTTTTTGAGTTACTTCAGCCTCATTACAACCCCATGGAGCTATTTGGGTCGCATTTCATCGGATCCTGAAGTTCAGATCTTACTCTTCTAACTCTTTTTTTTTTTTTTAAAGATTTATTTTATTTATTATACGTAAGAACACTGTAGCTGTCTTCAGACACTCCAGAAGAGGGAGCCAGATCGGATGGTTGTGAGCCACCATGTGGTTGCTGGGATTTGAACTTATCACCTTCGGAAGAGCAGTCGGGTGCTCTTACCCGCTGAGCCATCTCACCAGCCCCCCTCTTCTAACTCTTTACAAAGCCCTGTCCCCATTAGGAAAGTGCACCTTTGAAACGCACAAGTAATTACTGAATAAGAAAGCCCTCAGGGCTGGGAAACTGAGCAGGTTTCAAGACAACCTTGAAGTCACTCAAGGTTTCTAATAATAAAGTTGCCTGTCAGACCTCACATGGAGGTCATGAGACCATCCCCTGGCCTTAGCAGGCTGCTACCCAAGAGGAGGAGGAGACTGCGAAGATCTGGCCAGGCTGCCCCCAGACCCTTGTCTTCTCAGCCTTGGTTTGGCTGTGCCTTTGTGGGGATGAGAGAGCACTCCATTTAGAGGCAGCTCTTAGCTCTTGTCTGCTGTTCTTCTCTTCCCTGTCACTGGAGCCGAGGCCAGGCAGTGACCCCAGCTTGTCCAGCCGCCCTGGAGAGAGACCAGCTCTTGAGAATAACCTCCCTGCTTTGTCCTTTGGCTTTGCTGTCACCCATTCCACCAAGCTTGTTATTTTTAGCAGGTGGCATCCTTCAGGAGAGTCAAGTGCATGTGGCTGCAAGTGTCCAGGACAGGTCCTTTGGGGGCCACTGCTACCTAACCAGGGGATGGAGGAGACTGAAGCCACCTTAGAAACTGCTGTAGGTGGCCTTTTCTATTCTGAGTTCAGGACAGGGCCAGGCAGGTGGCATGTGACTGAGTCCAGCAGTGAGCTAGGGAGCTGGACCAGGTACTATATCCTAGGAAATGAGGATCCCTTGTTACCCCATTAGCTAATTTCACGGAAAAAGCATATTAACCTCCACTCCCCATCCTGTCCCTGCCTTTTTGGTGAAGTTGCTCAAACCTAAGGGCTGGCCACAAAGTAGTAGCACAAAAGGTCTGAAACTATGTGTTGACTGACAGTCCAGTTACTGGTGTCTTCTGGCTTTCATCAAAATACCAACACAGGAGGGAGCAAAGTGGCTGTAGGTAGGTAGGTAGGTAGGTAGGTAGGTAGGTAGGTAGGTGTGTCTGTGTGTGTGTGTGTGTGTGTGTGTGTGTGTGTGTGTGTGTGTAAAACTCAAGAACTTGTGCATGCTAGATCTACCTCTGAGTTACATCTGCATCCTACACCTTCTACCCCCACTAGGGATTTTTTTGCTGGGAGGAAGCCAGTGAGGCGGAAGAGGGATGAAAAAGGAGTTTGACAAGTCTGCCTGATCCTCATACTTTTCTCTCCACTCTCCCCCTTCCTCCTTCCCTTTAACTCAGCTGCCAGCTCCAGCCCATCTATCTGTTTCGGATTAAGAAAGCTTCAAGCCATATAAGGCCCTCTGTGGCCTATGGTTTATGTTGGCTGGAAAGCAGGGTTGTTGTTGCAAGATCTGATTCAGAGGAGTAGTGAGGGCTTATGTGAGGGTGTGTGTACTGTGCCTGGGTGCACTTCCCACTAGAGTCTGGACCCTTTAGTGGGCTAGACCCAGTTTGAGAGTAAGGATACTGGTCCAGCAGTGGTTCTATAAGCTAATATGCAGTGTGGTTTCAGGGCTTCCAGGCAAGCATGTTTGCCGAGGTTCCGGGTAAAAATAATTAGCTGGTTTACCCACAAAGCATACCTGTTATGTTTCTAGCCAGGGGTGTCATGATTCTGAAATAGATTCTGGAGGCAGCTTATGAGTTAAGAACAAAGCTCCTTGATACTTGAGGACAGTGGTCCCTCTCTGGAAGGATGTTCCAGTATGTTTCTGAGTCCCGTGATTCCTGAAGTTTAAGCTTCTGTGGGGGATGTGGAGCCAGCCATTCCTCTGACTCCTTTTTGGCCTCTCCTTGCTGTCCCTTGAGCTAGCTGAGCTTGTTCTGGCCCGAGGACTTGGGTAGTTTTCTCTGCCTGGGACTTTTCTCTCCCTCTCTGTACCACCTTCATCCTGGCATGGCTCCCACTGTTGAGCTCTGAGGTGCTGACGGCCCCTCTTCCAAGAGGCATTCTCTCACACTTTTGCATACAGCTTCCCATCTCATATGTTCTCCATAGCGTTTTTCATCTCAACCACAGGGCCCACAGGAAAGCATTTGTTAACCCTCCCATTACTTTTACATGCATGGGGAATGTGCCAGGGGTGCCTTAGGGCTCTGTGCTCTCAACCGGTTCAGAGACTACAGGCATATTACATTAAGTTCTTCATTGCACTGTCTTATTACCTGAAGTTTGAGTCCCCAGCCCCCATGGTACTAGCTCGCAGTAGGTATTGCTACCTTTTATTAAACAATGGGTCCTGCTACCTTAGCATTGGAGAGCCTGCTGCCCTGGTTCCCCAAAGCTCTATCGGTGAGCGCATTCTCTTCTTGATTTTTACTGCTATGTTAGTTTCAGGGGTATCTGAAGAAAGTTGCCATCAGTTATGAGAAAAGATCATTTTACCTGTTTGTACAAGTTGACACCACTACATGTTTACCTTGGTTAGCAAGAAAAGACATACTGGGTGGTAATAGAGTATCCTTTGCAGGAAGTTTTGGCTGGGTATTGTGGTGTGTGCATGGAATCCCAGGGCTTGGGAGGCTGAGCCTGGAAGGGTATGGTTTTTCAAGTCAGCTTGAGCTACATAATGAAAACCTGTCTCAAAACCCAAACCCCAGATCAGCACTGTCAGCACTGCCTATGTATGGAAAGAGAGGTTTGTTTATCTGTTGTTCTAGGGGTTGGACCCAGTGCCTTGGCAGGCTACACTGAGGTTTTGATTATGTTCAAATTTGAAAAGACAGTCCTTTGCGGAGCTGTATGACTCAGGGCTCGCCTAGAAGGCACCACCTGACAGACCTGGGTTTGGCTTCCCAAACAGTCCTTTGCCCTGTGAGAGCATCCTGGAAGCTACCCGGACCATCTTCCTTTCTTCCTTTTCCTGTTTCTCTTTTTAAAAGAAATATATTTGTAATATTGTATTTATTTTTATTTTATATACATTAGTGTTTTTCTTGCATGTTTATGCATGAGAGTGTCTGATTCCCCTGAAACAGGGGTTATAGACAGTTGTGAGTTGCCATGTGGGTGCTGGGAACTGAACCTAGGTCTTCTGGAAGAGCATACAGTGCTCATAACTGCTGAGCCATTTCTCCAGCCCCCTTATTATTATTATTATTATTATTATTATTATTATTATTATTATTATTATTATTTGGTTTGGTTTTTCGAGACAGGGTTTCTCTGTGTAGCCCTGGCTGTCCTGGAACTCACTCTGTAGACCAGGCTGGCCTCGAATTCAGAAATCCGCCTGCCTCTGCCTCCCGAGTGCTGGGATTAAAGGTGTGCACCACCACGCCCGGCCCCCCTTATTATTTTTAATTGTGTGTGTGTGTGCTCTCCTGTGTGTGCCTGCCATGTATGGAGGCACCTAAAGAAAACAGAGGAATTGTATTTCGTAGAGTTGGACTCACAGGTGGTTGTGAGCCACCTAGTGTGGGGGGCTGGGACCTGAACTCAGGTCTCTGTAAGAGCAGTACGTGCTTGACACTGCTTGCGCTTTCTAGCTGACCTGTCGGCCAACTTTTATCTGTTTCCAGTCTGTGTACTTGCTTGCTTTTCTCTTTTTCTCCTCCCCCTCCTCCTCTTCCTCTTTCTCCTCCTCTTCCTCTTCTTCCTCCTCCTCCTGTTATTCAGGAAACACTATCTGGTTTTCTACTGTAAATGTTCTGTTCATCCCTACACCTTCTTCCTCAGTTTCTCAATATAGAAGTAGTGAAATTTGAAGGTTGCTATTTATAAACATTATCTGTGGCTACAAAGCTCTCAGGAGATAGATATAGATATATATATATATATTCGCGCTTCTCCCTAGCCTCTATCATTGTGGCAGGCTTCATGTCATTGGCCGAGAGGCTTTTGTGGTTACGTATACCAGCGCCTCCTAAGAGTTCCACTTTGCTCTGGGGATATATCCCTTTCTGTTGGCTCTGCCTCCTCTTCCTCCCAGAGATTATCTCTGTCTGATGTGTTCCTTGGATGTGATAATGTGATACCTGTTGCAGTTTTCTTCTTAACCTAGCTAGCTCCCAAATAATTGAGACTGGACTATTATATTTATTTAACAAGCTTTAAGGCCACAACAACTGAACAGCAGTATTACTTTATTTTAATCCTGTAAACTGATCTGGCTACCTCCCAGCCAAAATCCCAGATATATTTTCATTTTAGTACTGATCGGACTCTCTGGGCTCCAGGGCTTTTCTCATGATGCCTCCTGGACTCTTTCCCCCCCTCCCCCTCCAGGATCCCTTCTCTTCCTCTTCCTTCCTTCCTCCCTCCCTCCCTCCCCTCCCTCCCCTCCTTCTCTTAGCTGGGAGAAAGAGGTCAGCCCTATATACCCTGCTCAGTCATTGGCTGATCAGCTAGCTTTATTGACCATTCAGAGAATAATTGGGGAGCAATGTCTACAGATTCTTTTTTGTTTTTTGTTTTTTTGTTTTTTTGTTTTTTTGAGACAGGGTTTCTCTGTATAGCCCTGGCTGTCCTGGAACTCACTCTGTAGACCAGGCTGGCCTCGAACTCAGAAATCCACCTGCCTCTGCCTCCCCAGTGCTGGGATTAAAGGCGTGCGCCACCATGCCCGGCTGGATACTCTTTACACAATGCACAATGACATGCCTACAGATACTCCCCTCCTTTCTAGATTCACTCCATTGTCTGGGGAGAACACGTCCTCCTGTACCTTGCTGAGAGTGTGTGTGTGCATAGGTGGGTAGCTATCAAGAAGCATGCTGATATGTGCAGGAGAGCAGGTCCCTTTGAGAGTGGGCATTAGGGAATATGCAACTGAACACAGGACTGTTCAGCAAGGATAACCAAGCCAGGAGATTCCTTCTCCCAAGCTAATGGAAGGCTTTACCTTTTGGAAATTGTGAAGGAGACGAGACCTGGATTTGAGCCCCCACGTGTTGGAGATGGTGGTCACTGTGTGCAGCACAGGTATACTTGGCTCTTCAACACACAGTCTAAAGGCCTCTCATTCCTGCACAAGGAACTTGCTTGGTGAAATGGTACTCTTGTTTTCTTTTTTTTTGTTTGTCTTTTTGGTTTTTTGAGACAGGGTTTCTCTGTGTAGTCCTTGCTGTCCTGGAACTCACTCTGTAGACCAGGCTGGCCTCGAACTCAGAAATCCGCCTGCCTCTGCCTCCCGAGTGCTGGGATTAAAGGCGTGCCACACCAAGCCCGGCTGGTACTCGATGTTTTCTGCTCATTCCTCCAACCACCAGACATTTTTTTCCCCTCCCCCTTGGACCAGTCAGTGGCAGTGTGGGCAGCAGAGCAGCTCACTACGGAAGAGGTCATGGGTTTTCACATCCAAAAATGTTGTGGAAAGTTCAGAGCTTCTCATTCATTTCTGCCCTACACTACCTGGTACTTGGACTTGTCAATAAATATTTATTGAATAGAGTTTTTCTCTTCTGCCTTTTGGGATTTTTTTGGTTGCTGGCATCATTAGCCACACATCAACATCTTTCCTTACCTCTTGTGAAGCCACATATCATATTGGTTTTTATTTGCTTGGACTTGAGACAGGGCCTCTAACTTGTGATCCTCTTGTCTCAGCTAGGATTATGGCCTTCAAGTAAGCTTGTTGTCAGATCACTGCTCATACCTTTGGGGCAGGCCTGTGAGGTGCCTTCTGTGGTGAGGTGGGAACTCCATGTACCCAGGAGTGCATTCCTGAATCTGCTTTATAATCACCCCTTAGAGCCTGACAGAATTCTCTCGTAAAGCCAGGCAATAATAAAGAGCCCAAGACTGGGGCCAGGAGGGACTGGATATAGCTTGCAAAGTTTTCAAAAAACCACAACCCTGTGCTAGGCATGGTGATGCATACCTTTGATCCTAGCATGGGAGAGGCAGAGGCAGGTGGATGTCTTGAGTTCGAGGCCAGCATGGTCTATAGGACAGCTAGAGCTACACAGAGAAACATTGTCTTGAAAAAACAAACAAACAAAAAAAACAAAAAAAACCCAAACCCAACAATAACAATAAATGGTTGTGCTTAAAACAAACAAAACCCCCAAACCACACCCCTACCTGAGATGAAGTAACTGGGGAGACCACTGTAGAAGAGTTTGCTTTCTCATATCACTAGAAAGGACTGAGGCTGGGCCTGTACGCAAGGAGAGGTGGAAACTGTTCCTGATTGGTTGGTTCCTTTGTGTTACTAAGGGTTTTTTATTTTATGTGTGTAGGTATTTTTATCTGCATGTGTGTATGTGCACCATGTATATACAGTGCCTTCAGGAAACAGAAGAGGGCATCAGATCCTCTGGGATTCCAGTCTAAGAAGGTTTTGAGCCACGGTGTGGGTAGTGAGAATTGAACCCAGGTCTTAGGTATGGGCAGCCAGTGCTCTCAACAGCTAAGCCCTTATAACCAGATTCTTTAAACTGGAAGTTAGTTAACTACTGATTGGGCTGGCAAGGAAGATCCCATGCTTAGAATGGGAATTTTGGCTTCCAGCTCTTCTTACCTGGGCCTCTCAGTTCTAGACCTTAGTTTTCCTTTTGGCCAGAGAAGTTTCACCAAGCTGGTCTTGAACTGCTGCCCCCCTGCTGTGAAGCCCTCCTGCTGTGAAGCAGACTGGGGAAAGTGTTCCAGGATGTTGGCTAGATGGCCAACCTGTACCTGTTGCAAGGAGTTAGTTACCCTAGGGTGAATCTGTCCGTCTTGTCTGCCAGTCTGCTTGCCCGCACTGGCTGGCTTAGTGGCTGCCCTATAAGGCCATCACAATAGAGGTGTAAGGCTAACCTTGGGTGGGCCAGCCAGCCCATTATGAGCTAACACGGAATCCTGAGGGTGCTCGCATGAGTCAGCTTGCTCAGACCCCCAGGGATGAAGGGAACACCCGGGCTAGGCTAAGACCAGCGGGCCTGAGGCATGGCTCCATCTCTGTGACCCTGGGCCTCAGCCATGCTGCCGTGGGAGAGTAGCCCAGGTTCACCATCACCCCCAGCCTCAGTGGCAGAACCGCACTCTGCCAGCAAGGTCGGTGCTGATCTTTCGGGCAGGACCTCTCACGTCCTGGGATTTTCTGGGAAAACCTTCTAGTACTTGCTGTCACCCAAGCTGTCGCCACTAGCGTGTGGATATTTAACCTGACTTTACATAAGACTAGACATTGAGTTTTTCAGTCCCATTTGTCATACTTCAAGTGCTCAGCAACCTCCCGTGGCTTAAGTGCCTGGCTGCCAGTGTTGGCCAGAAATCACATGGGGCTCGCCGCTGTCGGTGGTTACCTCTGGTGATCTGCCCCACTTGACGAGGCTGCCAGCCCTTCTTACCAGCTCTTTAGGTCAGCTCCTAGGACACCTTCAGGCTCTGCCCAGGGACTTTGCTCCCCTCTCCTACCCTTAAAAACATCAGAACCATAAAAAGGTCACCTCTCCCCTGTATCTATTGCAACCTATAGAAATCCTGGCCTTAAAGATTAGCTTATTTTTATTTTATGTGTATGAGATTAGTGTTTTGCCTGAATATATATGTATGAGCACTGCATGTGTGCCTGGTACCTAGGAAGGCCAGAAGAGGGGGTCAGATCTCCTGGAACTGATGGCTGTATACTTCCTTACTTCCTTATGTGTCCTGGGAACTGAACCCATGTCTTCTGGAAGAGCAGAAGTACCCTTAACTACTAAGCCATCTCTCCAGTCTTTGTTTTTTATTTTTAGAATCTATTTATTTATTTTATGTATATGGGTACACTGTAGCTGTACAGATGGTTGTGAGCTGCTGGGAATGTGGTTGCTGGGAATTGAACTCAGGACCTCTGATCACTCTGGTCCTACTCACTCCAGCCCAAAAATTTATTTATTATTATATGTAAGTACACTGTAGTTGTCTTCAGACGCACCAGAAGAGGGCATCAGATCTCATTATGGATGGTTGTGAGCCACCATGAGGTTGCTGGGATTTGAACTCAGGACCTTCGGAAGAGCAGTCAGTGCTCTTACCCTCTGAGCCATCTTTCCAGCCCCATCTCTCCAGTCTTAATCCAGGTCTTTGGAAATGTTTTCCTGGGCTCCACCGAGACTTGTGCAGGGATGTGTGTGTGCATGAGTCTGAGACTGTCTTCTGGTAGACTGACCTTGAGCTTCTGGTAGAAGATCTCCTTAGAAGCAGCAGAGCTGAGGTTCAGAAAACACTGTGGATGGAAACTAGAGGCTCTTTCTCTCGCTGCCAGGCAGGGAACCACAATTGTATGTTTTTCCTCCCTCGACTCCCACGCCAAAGAACTTCCTATGGAGGCCAGCAGTCTGTTCCTGCTCTCCACACAGAAGTACAGGAGAGCCTGTGGGACCGCTGGGCTTGTGGCTCTGATCGCCTGCCCAGGGGAAGACCCTTGAAGGGAAGGCACATTTATCAAGAGCGAGCTGTACTTAGCTCTCTGGAGGTGGAGTGGCTGGGACACACACTTCCCCGGTGGTCATCACTGGGATGATGGGAGGAATGTTCTAGTTCTGATGGAAAGGGTGTGTGAACAGCTGTCCAGAACACATGTGGTGTGGCTCCTCCCCCCATTAAGGCCAAGCCTAGAGTGGACTTGGGCTCTTGGCCCCTAAGCTGTTGTTTTTATGATTGACTTTTCTGTCAATTACATGCAGCCCTTTTCCCCAGTAACTGCAGCCAAAACTAGGGCCAACACGATTTTGTGCCATTTTCAGGGATTCTTTTCTTGTTTAGAAGGCTCTAAACTTGGGTTACAGGTTTGTCGGCTGGTTGGGGAGTGAGGCCATTACTTCTCCAGAGGGCCTTCTGAGAAGCCACAGGTACTTGTGGAAAGAGAAGGGATCTTTCTAGAACCTGGAGTGAGCAGATAAATGCAGAGGGCTGCCGGCGGTAGCACGTGCCTGCTTTCTGCTCTGTGTGACCGCTTGGCTGCCAGCCAATGTGCATCTATTCCTGGGCAAATGGACCTGCTAAAAATACACAGGCAGAAGTTTAATTCCAGCAGATTCAAAATAGCGGAGTGTCCTCCTCACCAGCCTGGGGCAGGGCTCCAAAGCATCCTCGTGGTGGGCTTTCCCCAGTTGCAAACAGCCTGCTGCTGGGGGCCAGAAACCGGTCTTGGAAGAGTTTCTGGTTAGCATGTGGGTGTAGAGTGCTGGGGCCTTTGGGACCTGTCCACTCACAGCTTGGGAAGTTCGAGTTTAAAAACCCAAGTGTTTAGGACAAAGAGCAACTAGCAAGCTTTGCCGGGGCGGCGTGCGCAGGTTCATGCACAGCAGGTTGGTGCATCATCTCCCACCTCTTACTGACCTGCCAGACCATTTAAGTCTGGGGCGGGGTGGCTGGCATGAGACTGCCTGGGGTGAGGATGAGGTGGGCTATTTGTTTCCTGGATGGTAGGGAGTGGAGTGGGGTGGAGGGACATCAGATGCCTTGGAGCGCCCCCGTGGGTGCCCCCTAGCACCGAATCCCTTAAGATGATGACACTCCTAGGCCTGGTACATTGCATTCAAATCCTTTGTGTTATGTGTAGCTGCTGGTCCAGGGAGAGAATAGCTGCTGCCTCTAATCTCACCCATTGTCTTGGAAGCAGGGGACAAGCAAATCCTGCCCTCTACAGGACAGTTGGGGAACTCCCTCACCCAGGTCTTGGCTTTGTCTGGAAACAGTCCTGGAGAGAGGGGCTTTGTAGTGAGCCACTCACCTGCCTCAGTAGTGGGTCTCTAGACCCAGCTCAGATTGGGCTGTGGAGCAGTGGGCACGGTGCCTCTTCTAGGTTCCTTATGTTGGGTGATCCCAGGTTAGCAGTGTTCATCACCCCCTAGGAGGCTGGTTGGCAGGAGACAAGAAGTCTGTCTGGGAAATGTCACTATCACTGTTTCCTTCTTCAATTGAAGAAGCCACTACAACAGACTGATTTGCACTGGGTAGGGGTGAGACTTGGAGCCCCAGTCTCTAGAGGGGGAACAAATTAGCAGGGAGGCTTAGGTGGTGATAAGAGTGGCAGGAAGCTGCTTGTTCTCAGGGTTGTGTCTGAGCTTTGGGTGGGACAGCTGGTGAAGTGGTGGGAGGAGGCCATTGGCTTGGTTGGCCTGGGCCTTGGGGGCATTGTGGATTGGCTGGATGCTGGATTAAAGCAGACTGGTGGGCATGTGTTGGGACACTTCAGGGGTTTGGGGAGATAGAGTGGGGTGACCTGTAACTGAGGTAGAGGGTGGGACTGTGGGCATTGATTTAGTTTCAAAGGGCAGACTGACTGGAAGCCATTTTTGTCTTAGGTACCAAGCTATCCATCACACACATGACTGTAGGCGTGGCCCTAGCATATTAGAAGGGATGGCTGCTCTCTGAGAGATTGGGGGCTGTTTGCTTTGTTTTTGTATATCCCATTCTACCAACTCTTTTTTTCCTCTGAGTCCAGAGGACCTCTACAATTCTCTAGGAATCACAAATTTGAGTTTTGCTGGGGAAGGGATTTCTGAGTTAGTAAGGAATCAGACAAATTTACGGCCGCTTCCTGTAATCCTTTGCCTGCTGGGCAATGCTTTCCCGACTCTAGGCTGTGGGATACCGCCCTGTTCCAAGCATTCGGACTTAACTCCTTAACAGACTCAGTTGCTTTTGTTCTTTTTCTATGGATGGCACTGAGCATGGACCCAGTGAATCTCACTGATTTTGTTGTGTGAAGGATGCTGCAGATGAGAGGTTCTCAAGCCTGACTGAATACTGGGATCACCTGGGTTTAAAACAAACCAAGCCTGGTGTTGATTCTTGCCCCTTGGGTTCTGATTTAATTGGTTTGAGTGCCACCTTGGCCTTGGGTGCAGTGGCTCATGCTTATAACCCCCCCTCAGTAGCCATCACTGTATTTGAGAGGCTGAAGCAAGAGAACTTAAAAGTTCAAGGCCAGCCTGGGTTTGCTAATAAAACAAAATAATCTTCCTCAGTGAGGGGGCTGGCGAGGTGGCTCAGTAGTTAGGGGCACTTGCTGCTCTTGTCTGAGGCCTGAGTTTGATTCCTAGCACCCACAGGTGACTCAACCAGCCGTAAGTCCAGTTCCAAGGGATCTGATGCCTCCTGGCCTCTGAGGGCGTCAGGCACACATACTACATACATTCAGGCAAAACATAAGGTAAATCTTAAGAAAATGTTTCCTCAGTGATCTATGTAGATCCAAGTTGGAAAACTACAGCTCTAAGACAGCTTTCTATTTATAGATAGAATCTACTAAAAGACCACTCTAGTAATATAAGAGTTCATATTTGACTATGCAAAATCAATTTGCAGAAACTGCCCTTTTCCCCCCCAGCAGAGGACTTAGCCCAAGTCAAGTCTCCCCATATGGCTTTTGTTTTCTTCACTACAGTGTTTTCAGTACATGTCAGTGCACAATATCTGTAACCCTGGTACAGCCTCGGCGTGCTGACTCTATGGTGTATTTACCTGTCATGGCTCCAAAAAAGGCTCATCCCAACTTTGTTTCAAAGGATAACCTTAGTGGGGGTTCTTAGGAGCCTTTGCCTAGGCACAGTTATTTTTGTTTTTGTGGGATTGTCGGATCATAGGATCATCACCATGCCCAGCTCAGTATACTCTTGTTTGTTTGTTTGTTTGTTTGTTTGTTTGTTTGTTTTTCGAGACAGGGTTTCTCTGTGTAGCCCTGGCTGTCCTGGAACTCACTCTAGACCAGGCTGGCCTCGAACTCAGAAATCCGCCTGCCTCTGCCTCCCGAGTGCTGGGATTAAAGGCGTGCGCCACCACCTCCCGGCTGCTCACTACACTCTTTTTTTTTTTTTTTTTTTTTTTTTAAAGATTTATTTATTATATGTAAGTACACTGTAGCTGTCTTCAGACACTCCAGAAGAAGGTGCCAGATCTCATTACGGATGGTTGTGAGCCACCATGTGGATGCTGGGACCTGAACTTATCACCTTCGGAAGAGCAGTCGGGTGCTCTTACCCGCTGAGCCATCTCACCAGCCCGCTCACTACACTCTTAATTGACTTCTGTAATACCTCCTCTTCTCTCCCAACTTCCCTAGGTGTAGCTATTTCACATCGACTCCAAGATGGCAATCCAGTTGCGTTCACTCTTGCCCTTGGCGTTGCCTGGAATGCTGGCACTCCTTGGCTGGTGGTGGTTTTTCTCTCGTAAAAAAGATCGGCTCAGCAGCAGTGATAAGCAGGTGGAGACACTGAAGGTTGGCCCTGCCATCAAGGACCGACTGCCCAGTGAAGAGGCCTGTCCTGGAGTCCTGTCTGTGGCCCCCACTGTCACACAGCCTCCTGCAAGGGAAGAGCAGCGCTCTGTGGACAAGCCTTCTACAGAGCCCCTGGCCTTGCCGAGGACCCGTCAAGTTCGCCGAAGATCAGAGTCCTCAGGCAACCTTCCCAGCATGGCAGACACGAGGTCACAGCCAGGACCGTGCAGAGATGAGAATGCCAAAGTGGAACTCTCCCTGATGGGGGACAAAGCCAAATCGATTCCTCTGGGATGTCCGCTTCTCCCGAGGGATGCGTCCTTCCCCTATGAAGCAGTGGAAGGGTGTCAGCAGGAGTCTGCAGTAGGTAAGACTCGTGGAAGAGGCTGGCCCAGCCCGTATGCCGCAGCCTCTGGAGAGAAAGCGAGAGAGACAGGCGGGACAGAGGGGACTGGAGATGCTGTGTTGGGGGAAAATGTTTCTGAGGAAGGCCTGTTGTCCCAGGAGTGTGTCTCAGAAGTGGAGAAGAGTGAGTTTCCGATCCTGGCCCCTGGGGGAGGTGGGGGAGAGGAAGTGAGCCATGGCCCCCCACAGGTAGCTGAACTTTTAAAGAAGGAAGAATATATTGTTGGGAAGTTGCCAAGTAGCTTTGTGGAGCCAGTTCAGTCGGAGCTGGTTAAGGATGAGGATGCGTTGGTACCCCAGGTCAAAGGTAGCAATACTTCGGATAGAGACCTGGCTGGAGAACTGGACAATGATGAGACCTTGCCTGAAAATGACCAGATTAAGCAGGCTGCCTTCCAGCTCATCTCCCAGGTGATCTTGGAAGCAACTGAAGAGTTGCGGGCCACCACTGTGGACAAGACTGTGGCACAAGTGCACCCAACCTCGGCCACTCAGCCTAAGGGGAAGGAGGAGAGCTGTGTCCCAGCCAGCCAGGAAACTGGCTTGGGACAAGACACCCCAGATCCTGCTTCCACCAGAACAGGTGCCACTGCCAGCCCTTCGGCAGAAGCCCTGCCACCAAAGACCTATGTAAGCTGTCTCAGCAGCCCTCTGTCAGGCCCCATCAAGGACCAGAAGCCAAAGAACTCTGCGCGTCACATCTCCCTGGCTCCCTGCCCCCCACCAGTCACCCCCCAGAGGCAGTCTCTGGATGGGGCAAGTAACCCGAGAGGTGATGACACCTCTGTCACCTGTATGGCCAACAACAGCCAGAGTGTCCTTTCAGTTAGCTCCTTGGGGCAGTGCTCAGATCCTGTCAGTACTTCTGGGCTTGAAGACTCTTGCACAGAGACCATCTCAAGCTCTGGAGACAAAGCTATCACCCCGCCACTGCCAGTCAATACTGAGCCCTTCAGCAACGGGGTACTGAAGGAGGAGCTGTCAGACTTAGGGACCGAGGATGGATGGACCGTGGATACAGAAGCAGATCACTCAGGAGGTAGGAAGGTCTTGGGGTGCTTTCTTGGTGAATCTGGGAGGGCTCCCATTATTTGCTACTGGCCACCCTTACCTTCTGCCACTTGTGCAACAAAACAATGCTGCCCATCTCAGTGTTATCCAGCCACCCGCACAGATGGATACCTGAGAAGTCAGGTGACCACATGAGACCCTATGGCTATGAGAGTTGTCCATGGGTTCACGAGCCAGGGAACCTCCCCAGACCTTTAGAAGGGACCACGTCTGTTGGGTCCACCAGTTGGCCTTAGTGCCTCTTCTCCTTTGGACACCTGCCCTTGGAGGGGCCTTTGGGGCCTCCTTAGTGGTCCCTCCCAAGTGCCAGGGATGGGTGAGCATCTCTTAATGGCCGACTTCCTTTACTTATGTGCTTGTTCCGTGTCTCCACCTGCTCTCCTCAGAAGCCCTCGAAGGGTAAGTTCCCCCAGGACAGCCGCAGCTTCGAGCGCTGGTGGGAGGCTCGAGCTGCCTGGGGTTGCTGCTGTGATCGCCTCCTTTGCAGAGCCTCAGCCATCCTTTCTCTGTGCAGCTGCAGCTCCACCCCAGGAAAGAGGGCACTTTGGTAACGGAGGGTGCACTGGGTTTTTCGAGTGCTGACCCCAGCCAGCGTAGACAGTTCAGACCGCTAACTTACAGGTCAGCAGCAGCTCCTGACCCTGCTTTGCAGCTCCCCGGGGTGTGTTATCTCCCAGTGACCTCCAAGCAGGTCATGGCTTGTTTGGCCCAGAAATGTTCCCAACCAGTTTTGTCCAGGAAGCTTGGGCATTTGGGTGTTTTACTATTGTCATTCGAATCTGGGCTGGGGGTACCACACTCGGAATTTTACACCCAAGATGCTGTTGCTTGAGGCCATGATGACTTTACATACCTCCAAAAGGAAGCACCTTTTGCCCATTGTAACTGTGGGAGGCCAGATAATGTATTATACATCTTATGCTATAGTACTAAAAGGCTAAGATAAAAAAAAAAAAAACAAAAACAAAACCAAAAAAACCCCCTGCATCTTAAAATGGGCAAAAAGGAAGGTTTTTACAAACACTTTAAGAATAAAGGAGTTTGCTATTTGTCTGATGCCCATTATAGTAATGAATGAGCCCCTCAGGTTTGTGGCAGCTCTGGACGGATTGTAGCTGTGCGGATGCCTGAGGCTTCTGAGCATAGCTTAGAGAAGGGACTATAAGCAATGGGTGGGGGGCAGGGTAGCCCATCAGTCATAGCCTGGGGAGTGCTCAGTGGGTGCCAAACCGCACTGGTGTTTTCAGGTTAGCCTTATGCGCTTATGTGCTTCCCTAGAGGCTGAAGTTAAGGGGCTGAGGGTGGTAACAGGAACGTCACTGAATGCAGCCTGCTAAAGGCCTGGCATGGTTCCGAGTTACTCCTGGGAGCCACTTACACTCAGGTATTGGCTAGTCTAGTTCTCTTGGACAGAGGTTAGGGGCTTTGTGGTAGGAAAATCCCCACCAGCTTATTTTACTTCAAGATGGCTGCCCAAGCTGCTTTCTTGTGTGGCTGGGTGGTGTCCTCTGCCAGAAGCCTCATGTTGAGGGAGATCACCTTGGAGAGGTCTCTTCCTTGTCTAGGGGCAGAGAGTGGCATTCTCTTTTATATCCAGATAGTGTATGGATTGCTTGGAAAAGAATCATGTCCTGAGTTTGGGGAAACCAGGTGGGAAATAGCCTGGTTAGTTGGCTTACAGGGGTGATGTGTTTCAGGCCATTGAGTTTGGTATTTCAGCCAGGGCCGTATTTCCTAACTTGCCCTGGATGGTCTCTGGTGCTTATTTGATCTCTTCTTCCTCTTCCTCCTCCACCCTCCTCTTTCCTTTTTTTTCCTCTTCTTTCTTTGCAATGTTCCTTTTGTCCTATGGAAGAGTTGAGTGGCCTAAGTTGGTTCCAGAGTCACATTCTCCACTGTTCTCTTGGAAAAGCGTTGGTTTCTCTCGCCAAGGGCCGTTTGAGCCACCCCATATTCAGAGTTTCACAATACAGTCCTAAAAGGGGAAGGGAGGAGGCCCACCTGCCTTTGTCCTTCTCTGGCAGAGATGAGCAGGCCCTCAGCAGGCCTGAGAATGGGACCCTAAGAAGGCTATCTTACTGTGATTGCCCAATATACCCAGAACACCCTCTCCTTGGCCTTGAAGACTAGAGATCCTTGGTCTGAGGGGCTGGGACATTTGGAAAGGGATTAAGGTGATCGTGACAAGAAGGTCAAGGCCTGCTTCTGGAACTGTGTAGATCTGTGAGTCATCTTGTTGGCTTCCCTCCCCGATATACCCTGTATAAGCCCCTCCCTGGGTATAGAGTGTGCCTCTTCCTAGCTTACCACGTGTGTGTGTCTGTCCCAGCCACTGTGGCTAGGCACGGCTGCCAGATAAGCAAGTGGGACTGTTTAGTGACGGGCTAAAATTAGGTGTCTTGGTACGCTAAGCCTCCTTTCATTGGGTTGCCTGAGCCTTCTAGTCTGTGGTGTCTGCCAAGCTTGCAGAGGGGTATATGTGTGCAGCGCCCCCCCCCCCACCCCCCAGTATTGTAAATTTGGGAAGCTTTGATAGTTACGGCTGAGCTGGTGTCTGTGTGTGTGGATATATGTCGCTTCCTCCCCTGCAGGTTCTGACGGGAACAGTATGGATTCAGTGGATAGCTGTTGCGGGCTTACCAAGCCCGATAGCCCCCAGAGTGTCCAGGCAGACTCCAACCCTAAGAAGGTTGACCTCATCATCTGGGAGATCGAGGTACCAAAGGTAAGGGCAGTGACCTTCCTGTAACCTGGATTCTGTGGGAGCTCAAAGTTCCCTCAGTGCCAGGGTTAAAGGATGCCAGCGAATTCCATTAGATGGACCAGGCTGGGAAGCTGCAGGAAGACCATCTTCCCTCACTCCCCTGCTTTCTGGGTCCCCCAGGCTGCTCTGTGTGGCCTGGGGCTTGGTCTTCGCTGAATGCTAGCAAACATCAGTTGGAGGAGTGAGCGCCAGAGCCTCCCTGCTCTGCAGTGTAAAGGTGACTAGATGACTGAGCAGAGCTCAGCTGCTGTAGAGTCCAGGAAGCCTGGGTTAGAAGCGGAGGCAGGCAGGCAGGCAGGCAGGCAGGCAGGCAGTCCTGAGCGTCTGTGAGCACGCTCATTCCCGCTCACCTCACACCCTGTGATTATTAAACAAGCCAAGATTGTGCTGTCTTAATTAATACTTCTAAGTATTTAACAATTTAATTTTCCCATGCTGGTTTTTAAAAACATTGTTCTAACTGCGTTGTGCACTGTATGAATGTGTGGTGCTTCACCAGTCGCCAGCGCCTGGGTCGTTTTCTAGCCCCTTGCTGTTAGAACTTAACATCTTATTAGTGTTTATCACTGGGGTTCAGAAGTAATTGGCAGACTACTGAATCCCAGGGCGCTTGGCTCCATGCTGAGCTGGGGACCAGGCTCAGTCTGAACTTTGGGTCAAGACTCCTCCGCTGACCCTGGGCTGCTGGCTCCCGTGGTAGTTTCCTTCCCTAGTGACCTTGTTATCAATCCTGCCCTCAGTGGTCACAGAGGACATAGTGAGTGGGTGAGTAGGGACCGTGTCCCTTGCCACCCTCCAGGGCTGGGGTCATTAAGAATTGTCGAGGAGCTTGTCTTACGTAAGCTTATGCTTACGGCTGGCGTCTTCTGTTTGCTGTGAGCTCAGGTGCACTGGGCACTTGTATATGCTGTTAGTGGTGGTGTGGGAGCCTTGCATGTTCTCAGACTTTCACTGTCCAACCAGCTCCTCTGTCTATGGCCCTGAGTGAGGGGCAGGGATGGGTGTTCAGAATTTGAATCAACCCTTATAGCAGTGGCTCATTCAGCGTGCCTGTAGGAGGGATACTGTGATATTCTGGGTCCGGGCCATATGGTTGGGATGAGATGCCGAGTCCCGGGCCAGGCTGTCCCCTTCAGCTGCTTAGCAGCTGTGTGGTTTTGGGTGGGTTCCGGAGCATGTCCCAGATGGTTTCTCTTCATGTGTAAGGTGATAAAGTTGTCTGTCCATAGGTCCTATAAGTGAGCGTAAGTACTTAGCACGGTTCTGAAAACTACATGCTGACAGTAACAGTGTGGGCTTGACTTAGCCTGGGTCCTCGGGCCGGCCGCGGGGAGCTGGGTTCCTGTCACCCTCATCATTCTCTTTCCCTGGAAGCACTTAGTTGGTCGACTGATTGGCAAGCAGGGACGGTATGTGAGTTTTCTGAAGCAGACATCTGGTGCCAAGATCTACATCTCCACCCTGCCTTACACACAGAACATCCAGATCTGCCACATAGAAGGTTAGTGGCAAAGGGGCCCCATACTTAGCCCCGTCCCTGAAACGCACCCTGGTTGCAGCTGTCCATTTGGAAGTTTAGCCTCTAAATAGAAACTGGGTTTCTAGGTAGAGGGCATGCTGGGTGTCTTCCCATCAGACCTGTCCAGTTCAGGTCCTTGTGGGAGACTCCGCTCCTCTGCCTTGTGTCTTCGTCTGGCCAGGATAAGGATGGGTGCTCAGTGACAGGGCCAGGGCCCTGGGTCCCAGCGCCTGTCATCCACATTTCCCTCACAGGGCACACAGGTCCCTTCTGGTTGAGTCCACTTGTACCTTTCCCATGTGCCAGCTTCTTTGTGTGTTCAAAGCACGGGTCAGCATGGCAAAGGCACCAAAGGGGAGTGGACTTATGTGATTTCGTTCCTAAAGCAAAGCCACAGACCCTTGCACGTGAGGACCCCGAGGAGGCCCAAGTTGGGGGGGGGGTTGTGTTTGCTGTCACTTTTCTTTTACCCACAGAGGCCGTGTGTTCTGTCCTTACCCGTAGGCTGTGTGTCTGTCCTTACCCATAGGCTCTCAGCACCATGTAGACAAAGCTCTGAACTTGATTGGGAAGAAGTTTAAGGAACTGAACCTCACCAACATCTATGCGCCACCGCTGCCTTCGCTGGCACTGCCTTCCTTGCCGATGACGTCTTGGGTGAGCATGTTCTACAGGATCTCCGTTCTTGACCCTTTCCCTAAACCTATCCCAGTTGAGAGACTCCTGGCATGCGGGCTTAGGCGGGCTGGGGGGGGGTGCTCCCTGCTCTCTGGTCTCCACTCAGTTCTGCTGGCGTGTTCCCTGAAGGCAGGATAGAGTGCTAGCAAGAAGCTGGGGCCTCTTGACCCCATCCTGGGAGGGTCAGGCTTTCCTGCCCCCCCTGGGCATGCTTTCTTTTTTCTAGGCTTTTGACTATGGAGGACTGAGCTAGGAGACTGGGTGTGGGCCTTCTGAAACGCTGGGGCTGTACCTAGAGCCACTCACTCCCCAGCGCTGGAGTCCTGGGTAGGATTTGCCAGAAAGGATTTGTGTGAGACTTAGATGGACTGCTACATTCTTCTAGTCAGCTGGGCTGAATAGCGGCCCTGGCAAAGGACTCCCTCCTCTTCCATTTCCTCAGGAACTGCCCAGATTTTAGTTGGTAAATGCAGAGTCCCTAGCCAGGAAGCCCAGCAGGTTAGCAGAAGAGAAGATACTGTCTGTAGTGCTCAGTTCTGTGGGCCACATTCTGTTTACTGCATTTCAGACAGGCTGAGCAAGCCGCTTCAGGAGAGTTGCCCCTTTGGGATTTGTTTAGGATGGTAGGTGTTTCAGCTCCGTCTTCCCCAGCCAGAGACCCTTGTGCTGTAGGGGTGGAGGTAGGGTTCTTTCGCTTTGGGCGTTAGGCAATGGCGTGGGCCCACTCACTCCGTGCCTCACTTCTGAGTTAGAGGTTGTCCCAGAAGGCTTGCCGGTAGCCTTCTTTGTATTATCCTTAAATAATGGAGTAGCTAGTGTGGGTGGTTTCCTTCCCTTGCGTTCTGCTTGCTCAGTGGGACCGGGGAGGTGACTCCAGGTACTTTGAAGTCAGCAGGGCTGCGGGGACCCATAGAAGTCAGAGGATGTTCTTGGGCCACCAGCTTTGAAGGCACAATCCAAACCTTCCTGTGTGCAGAGCCCTGCTTTGTCACCCTTAGCTTAGCACCAGGGAAACGGTACCAGGGCAGGGGGCTTTTAGAAAGCTCTGCCAGGACCTGCTGTACAGTGCCTTAGCAGATGAACACACCTACAGACCTCATCCCACAGGCGGAAGCAGATACCCTACGATCTATTTAGGGGCCAAGTAGAAGGCACAGAGGAGTAATTAGGGTACCAGGGGACCTGGCTTTTGAGGCTCCTGGGTGCTCTTCTAGAGTTAACTGCAGGTCCAGAGAGGCCTGAGGCAGCCCATCCAGTGTTCTTAGGCATGTTCTGAGCAAACTGCTCACTCCCATACTCCTTGCTTTCCTTGACTTACAGACTCGTGTTCAGCAGTTAGGAGCACTGCTTGCTCCTCTAGTTCAATTCCTAGTGCCCACACTGCAGCTCACAATTGTCTGTAGCTACACGTGTGTGCGTGCGCGTGCAAAATATCCATACCGGAGCGATTGCATGCTCCAGGAGATGACCCTTGTCGAGCCTGTGCTAGGAGTCTGCACTGCATATACAGTTGTTGGCCTCTGGCTAATTATGTTGGGCTAGGGGTCTTCCCCCATCTTATCTCGAGGTGAGGTTGCCTCTAACAGTATTATAGTACAACAGCCTACAGACCTCTGCTATCTGGGTGCCATGTGCCAGTTCATGGACTTGCCGTGGGGCCTCGGGACATATCCCAAACACAAGAATAACTGATACAGTGTTGGCTGCCTCTTCCTCTCCTCTAGCTCATGCTGCCTGATGGTATCACCGTAGAAGTCATCGTGGTCAACCAGGTCAATGCTGGGCACCTGTTTGTACAGCAGCACACACACCCCACCTTCCATGCATTGCGCAGTCTGGACCAGCAAATGTACCTCTGTTACTCTCAGCCTGGAATCCCCACCTTGCCCACCCCAGTGGAAAGTAAGTGGTACCTGGAGAGTCAGGGAGAGTCCTGCCACCTGGTCAGGCCAAGACGTGTTGGCAAGGACCAGGAAAAGACTGTTCTGGACTCCCTTGCGTGCCAGCATCCATAAGTTCTTGCATTGTTACGGAATTATACTGGGTTGAGTTTTCTGGCTAGCCAGTGTTAGCTTGACTGGCCAAAGCAGTAGGATTGGAGTGATGTTTTGACGAGCGGACTCTCTTTTAAACATTTTTTTTAAAGATTAGATTTATTCATTTTATGTTACATGTATTTTTGCCTGCGTGTATGTATGTATACCACCAGTGTGCTTGGTGCCAATGGAAGTCAGAAAGGGCTTCAGGTCAGTTCTCCCTGGGGACCTTTCCTTAGGCCCAGGGGCTGGGAGGTAATTCAGTGAAATGCTTGTCATAGGATGTGAATTTGATTTCCTCTAATTACGAGAGGGCGGGTGAGGTGGGGGAAGAATATCTGTGTAGTGGTATATGCTTGTGATCCCAGTATAGGCAGAGTCCTGGAGTTCACTGTCCAGCCAGCATTTTTTTTTTTAAAAAAAAGGCCCAATATCTGAGGAACGACACAATACCTGAGGAATGGCCACTAAGGTCATATCCGGCCTCTGAGTCCACGTACACACACACACACACACACACAAGGCAGCCCTCGCTGAGTTTTGTACTAGTTTTAGGCTATGTTTCCGAGTCAGTGACCCAGATTATTGGCCCTTCAGGATTATTGGGCAGCTTTGGGGATGTGTTGAACTGGATTTCCCCTGTGCTGGGTTTTCCCTTGTTTGTCTTGGGCTCCGGGAGAGGTTTTGTGGAGGATTCTTGTTGTCCCTGTCCCCTCCCGGGGACAATGCATGCCTCTGACGATACGGAAGGGTGGGGAGCAATGACCAGGGCCCTCACAGCCCTGCCCTAGGCCAGATGTGTCCCACACATTTGTCCTTGTCCTCCCATCCTGCAGTAACGGTTATCTGTGCTGCCCCTGGTGCGGATGGGGCCTGGTGGCGAGCCCAAGTAGTGGCCTCCTACGAGGAGACCAATGAAGTGGAGATTCGCTACGTGGACTATGGTGGATATAAGAGGGTGAAAGTCGACGTGCTCCGGCAGATTAGGTGAGTGGGACTCCTTGGCCAGCCACAAGTCACCCCTGCATGGCGTGGGGTGCATGGCTCAGTTCTACCCAGCTTCAGACGGGGGCTGGAGTCTTCCCTCCTGCTGCCAGCTTTGTGTTCACAGTCAGATGTAGACAAGCGTGGTGACCTGCCTCAGCTACATAGAACTAGAGAGCAGCTCTGTGGGAGAAGCCCCAAGTGCCAGGCCTCAAAAGTGTGAGAGACGCTTGAGTTTGGTGAGGGACTCCCTCTGAGTCAGGCTTGTTTGTTGCAGCTGTCCACCTGCATTCGGGTGTGCTGGGGAGATGATGAATTCAGAGACCGTCAAACCCACCCCTTTCTTTCTTGCCTTTCCAGGTCTGACTTTGTGACCCTGCCATTCCAAGGAGCAGAAGTCCTTCTGGACAGTGTGGTTCCTCTATCAGGTAACAGGCGAGCCCCCAACTGCCGAGGGAAGAGGGTGAGGAACACTGGCCCACGGGGCTCTCGCCTATAGCCTGTGTTGTATAGACATAGTTGCTGTCACTGTTAGCTTCTGGTTGAATAGTCTAGACTGAGGCCTGGGATCTCAGATTCCTAGCAAGTCCCCCAGGCGACGGGTGCACTGCTGTGGCCTCGTTCAGGGTCTGCTGCTTCCTGCACCTTACCCAGCTGCCAGCCTGAGCTGCTCCAGTGAGGTCCTTCAGAATGTGGCCCAGAGAGGACAGGCTCAAGGTCAGCTCGGCGAGATCGCCACTCGTTAGGCTAGCCTGTGTGTCTGAGACTGAGAACATTGCTAGAGAGGGTGCTGGCCTCCCTTAGCTGTGTCCTCTGGCATCATGGGATGGTGCCTGCACATCAGGGAGGCCGAGAGAGTCACGTGTACTGGTGTAGGAAGTGGTCACATCGCAGCTCTCAAGCCGTAGGGAAGTCTGTCTAACCTGCTGCCCTCTCCTGGGCCGGCCCCTTCGGATTCTGCTGTGTCCAGAGCAGTTTATGTGCTCAAGACTTAACCACAGGCTTGGTGTTGCACACTTGAAATCCTAGCATTCATGAGGCCAGAGCAAGGGGGATTGCCATGAGTTTGAGGCCAGCATGAGCCACATACATAGCAAACAGAAGCTGAAGTCCAGCTGAGGTCCTGCCAGAGCTCCAGCAGCCTCTCTCTCTCTTTCCCTCTTTTCTTTCTAACCTTGCTCTCTTTTCTGTCTATCTAACAATCTGACCAGACCCAGGAGAACAGGCCCTGCCTTGTCACAAACTCGCCACCACATTTTCTTTCTTTTTTTTTTTTTTTTTTTTTTTTTTTTNTGGCCCAGGTGTGTATTTGTGTGGGGGAGCAGGAGGCTGGCCCAAGTGTGGTGTGTATGTGTAGGGGGCTGGCCCATGTTGGGGGTGGGGGGTTGGGGGAGGCTGTCCCAGGTGTGGGTATGTGGAAGCTAGCCCAGTGTGTATGTGGGGACAGGAGTCTAGCCCAGATTTGGGGGTGGGACAGAAGGCTGGAGATCAGCCAGGGACAGTCAATGGAGGCTCTTGCCTAGTGCATCTAGGTGTCCAGACTTCTTGAGATCTGACACCTAAATTCTTCCTGCCCTGTGGTCATGGGCCTGGAGCGGCCTGCAGTCGTGTAGAAGTGCATAAGCCAGGCCTGGCACACTCCTTTAACCGAGCACTCAGGAGGCTGAGGCAGGAGGATTTGGAGTTTGAGGCTTGTCTGGGTTACATAGTAAAACTTGTCTCAAGTTTTTAGTGTGTACAGTAAGGTGTTTTCTGTGCCCTATGTCCCTCCAGGTGACAAGCTACAGTGCGACTGGCCTTCCTCTGATTCAGCTATGGAGTGTGGTTGGAGATGAAGTGAGTCTGCCCCTTTCTTCCCAGATGCTGACTGGGAACTAGTTCTGGCCACCGTTAGCATGATTGTGGACCAGTGCCACATCATGGATGGGGAGATGGTATTAGTGTCATGTAATGGGTGGTGCCACATAGTGTCATGAAGCTAGATGTACTGTTGAACATGTAACTTCCAGGACGGTCTCTCCCACACAAAGTACCCTTAGTGCCACTCGGGGGAGACCCCCGCTCCACACCTTCCAGGACCTCTGTCCATTGCTCTTATTTTTACCACCAAGGCTCGGGTTTCTTCAGGATGTTAGAAGCCTGTGCCAAAGGGCACAGCATTTGAGTAAGAACCCTGTTGTGGTTTTATGCTCCAGGTCTGCACCGGTTCCCTGGCTGATGACTGGAGAGATTGGGGTTGAAGCACTCATGCTGACTTGAGACCTAGCCCCTGGGTGCCATGCAGAATTCTCAAGAATTCTCTCTTTTCTAGGTGGTGTTGATAAACCGGTCGCTGGTGGAGCGAGGCCTTGCGCAGTGGGTAGACAGCTACTATGCCAGCCTCTGACCTTGGCTCCTGAGTTGCTTCGGTCTTCTTTGCACTGTTGAGAGTGGGTTTGGCACCCAGGACAGAGATTTAAGAGCAGAGTAACAACAAGCACTGTGTCCTCCGAGTCTTCTTTCCCCAGTCTGTAGTCCTGCGGAGGAGGAGGAGGGTCCTCTCCAGGAGGAGCTGTGTGTCCCTTCCAAAGCCTTAGAGTGGCGCTACACTGCTACACCGGCCAGCTGCTTGGCCCGGCTGGAGGCTGTCTGCAGGAAGGTCTCTTAGCCAGGCTGTTCCCATTCCATCCGCTCCCCTCTCCCCACCCAAACCCCACACTGCAGCAGGCAGGCCAGGGCGGGTGTGGGGCTGGCTGAGAGGGTCAATTTTGGAGTCTTTATTCAGGGAGTGAGACGAGGACTAATTGTATCGATTCCCTGGATAGCTCGCTTGGATGAATTGATGGGGTTTAGCAGTTTTTATATACTTCCTCCAGGTCTCTAGGAGCTCAGACTTTTTTAAACATAGATGTAAATAAGGAACAATTTGTCACACCTGACCCCAGTGAGTGGGGGGAGGGGCAGCTGTTATCTTGCCAAGCCTGGTTGTAATTTGTAATCATTTTCTATCAGTTCGAACTCTGTAAATATGTTTAAAAATGTAATATTTTGTACAAGACACACTGGAGAACAAAGGGAACTCAAAACTCTTCCACATTCTTCACAAGGATATCGACGTCCATCCGTCTCACAGAGTGGGACCGACCGCCCCTGCAGCTCCAGCCAGGGCCCCTGCGCTTCCCGTGCAGACAGGAAGCTGTGTTGGAGACTGTCATTTGGGGATTTGATTTTTTTTTTCTGTATGAATTTAAAAAAAAAAAAAAGAAACTTCATGGAATTACCTTGCAGTGGTGTTTGACTCTTTTATAGACTGCCTTTAGCATTGTGCAATTTAAGAATAACTTAAGGATCTTGGACTTTACATAAATCTTGAATTGTATAAACTATAACCTTGAGTCCATCTTTTCTTCAGTAGATTGGTGGCAAAGGTTTGGGGCTGGGACTAAGGGTGGTTGAGAGTGGTGTGGCCAGCTGTGACTCTCCAAGGGCCATGATAAAAGAAAGACAAGACCCCAAATCTTGGAAGACCTTTTGGCCTGCTCTTTCCCCTGCCCCCACCAGGTGGCAGACCAGCTTCCTCTGGCTCCTGCATTCAGAGAACACTGGGTGTGGTGTAGGGAGAGGAGGTAGAAGGTAGAAGATAGAGACACAGGCCTCTGCAGGCCTGATGACACCAGAGTGCTTCCCCTTGGGATGGGCTAGGTGTTGAGACAGGCTCCTCTGGCCAGAGCCGTAGGGTCTTGGGGAGGGTGTAGATTCTTGGTCTCTCAGATCTTAAGGTCTCATCCTCGGAGGGTGATCCCATGGGACATGGTTGGGAATTGGGGAGAAAAAGCAGGTTGGAGGGCCAACCATGAAGGCATGGACTTCAAACAGAGGGGCAGGTGTTTGGAGTTTTCCAGGTAAGCTCATCTGAGACTTCTGTGAGTAGTGGCCATCAGCAGCATCTTAGCCTGAACCAGGCTGTGGGAGAAGAGATCCAGCCAACTGCTGGGGGTGAAGGGTGGAATCCTGGGGGGTGGGGGGACTGGGCTTCGATGCAACAGTTTCTTCCAGTTCACTGCAGGCGTCAGTGTCCTTTGAGCCCTGAGAGACAGGAGTGACGGGTCATTGCAGAACCTAGGTTCTAAGTCATTGCTACTGCAAGGACAGCTTTGGTTATACCAGGATCCGCATCCAGCTCCCGGGAACTGAAGCCACAGCCATCACAGGTGTAAGGTAAAAGCTCTAGGGTACTTCCCATCAGAATCCACAAGCTAGCTTGAGGCAGGAAGACTTCCTGGCTGAGCTGCTTAGCAGAGCAGAGCCAAGCCGTAAAGCCCCCTCCCCGGCCTAAGTGCTGTTAACCACTTCTTTTTTTTTTTTAATATTTATTTATTATATGTAAGTACACTGTAGCTGTCTTCAGATGCACCAGAAGAGGGTGTCAGGTCTCATTGCAGATGGTTGCGAGCCAACATGTGGTTGCTGGGAATTGAACCCAGGACCTCTGGAAGAGCAGTCAATGCTCTTAACCACTGAGCCACCTCTCCAGCCCTGTTAACCACTTCTAAGTAGCAAGGAACCACTTTGCTCACTGTACTGGTTGGTTTTGTGTCAACTTGACCCAACCTAGAGTTTATTACAGAGAAAGGAGCTTCAGTTGAGGAAATGCCTCCATGAGATCCAGCTGTAAGACATTTTCTCAATTAGTGGTCAAGGGGGAAAGGCCCCTTGTCGGTGGTGCCATCTCTGGGCTGGTAGTCTTGGGTTCTATAAGAGAACAGGCTGAGCAAACCAGGGGAAGCAAGCCAGTCCTGATTTCCTTTGGTGATGAACAGCAATGTGGAAGTGTAAGCTGAATAAACCCTTTCCTCCCCAACGTGCTTCTTGGTCATGATGTTTGTGCAGGAATAGAAACCCTAAGACAGTCACCTAGGTTTATGTCCCCTGACAAATGCCAGTACTTAAATGGTCAGCTAGGGAGATAGTTTTAGGTCATAGGGGCACAGGGAGGGGATATTGGGCCGTCCATGGATTTGCTTCTGTGAGAGACTTAAGTCAAACATGAATCAAGCAAGGAGACGTTTATAATGTTTGAGCCAAAGGGTGAGTCTTTTCATGTAGGATGGTCTAGAAGGAAAACTCAACTCCATTGGCAGTGTTTGGGTAGTCTGTTGAAACACAGTAGATATGCAGCCTGATGGGGGTTCGATTTCCTGGACCCACATGGAAACTCACTGTGACTCCTGTTCATCAGGAACCTGGCTCCTCATTGTCACAGTTTTCCAAAAGAAAAAAAACTTTTTAAAAAGATTTAGTTACATACCGTATTCTGCCTGCATATATACCTGTGTGCCAGAAGAGGGCGTCAGATCTCATAGATGGTTGTAAGCCACCATGTGGTTGCTGGGAATTGAAGTGAGGACCTCTAGAAGAGCAGTTGGTGCTCTCAACCTCTGAACCATCTCTCCAGCCCCTGAAAAAGAAAAAAAATAATATTGTTCACTTAAAGCATATAAGAAAAACATTTAGAGTTCAATGCCCAGTTCAAAATTCACAGTGAACATAGAAAAACCTCTTCGAAAAGTCGTCTTCTGACCTCTGCACTCATGCATGTCAGCACGCGCGCCCACATTGGACATAAGGTTCCTCCTGATTCTGAGGTAGAGGCGCTGTGTGTCAAGGGGCTGCAGTTACGAGGGCAGGCATGCTTTCCTTCACCCTCTGCCCAGTGTCAGCCACGTTTCAGAGTGAAGGCAACACAGAAGAGCTTTAGCTAACCCTGGATGGAGGTAGGGGTGAGGCAGAATTGTCATAAGCCACCAGGATGAGGTTTGTGTGACCTGCTTGGGGATGCTGCTTTAGGCACCCGTCTAGCCAGCGTTTTATTGCTGTGAAGAGACACCGTGTGTGACCTCTTACAAAGGAAAACCTTTCACTGGGGCCTGGCTTATAGTTCAGAGGTTTAGTCCATTGTCATCATGACGAGCAGCACGGTGGCACACGCGGACATGGGGCTGGAGACGTGGCTGAGAGTCCCACGTCTGGATCGGCAGGCAGCAGTTAGACCCAGAGCCACTGGGGCCCAGCTTGGGCAACTGAAACTCCAAAACCCTCTTCCAGCGAGACACACAAGGCCACATTTAATCCCTATCAAGTAGCAACACTTCTTAATAACAAAGCATTCTGGGGGGGCCCTTCCCATTCAAACCACCACAGCCCCAACCTTTACTCTGAAATCAGCACGCTGGCCCCAGGGCCACCCGCGCGCCATATTCTGCTTGACTGGGCACAAGTCCTTTGCTCTCTGTCCCCATAACCCTCGCTTTGTAAATCAATAGAAAAACAAAAGGTGGTTCTGATGCGCAAGTGTGAGCATGGGGACCCCAGGTTTGGGTCCTCAGATCCCACAGAAAGCTTGATGGTGTAGCTTGCCAGGGCGGGCGGGGAGGAGGAGACAGGAGCAAAGCTCCCGGGGCAGCTAGCCTGGTGCGGCGGTGTGCAAACCTACCCGTCTTGGGGCAGAAGATGAGGACCAGCACCTGAAGTTGTTCACGTGTGCTCCTGCTCTCGTGACCGCATACATGAATGTGGCTTTATGTCGTGAAGGCGCACACCAAACGATAGCTAGATGTTTTTAAGGGAAGGTGGATTTCAACAGGCTTGCCAGGTTTGATTTGGGGGTAATCTGGCAAACGGGGGCCCACGGAAGATTCCTCTTAAGGAGGTCGACTTGTATCTTTACGAAGAAAATCTCTGAGATCTTGGCTTGCTTGTTTAGAGAAGCAGGCAGGCCCAGCTGACATCTGGTGGAGACAGACAGCATTGGAGAAACCCCCGGTGCTCCGGGCAAGGATGGCTGATACTTCCTCCCTGAGCTGGGATGGAGGTCTTGTCTTTCTCCGGGCTTCCTGGCAGGATGACAGGAAAGGCGTTGTGACTGCTCCTGTGGGTTTCTGCACCAAGTGCCTGTGTACGTACGCCAAACCTGCTAAGGGCTACAAAGTTGAGATAGATCCAGAGCCTTCAGGAAACATTCTGTGTAAGTGTGCCAATATAACAGATGGTACATGCCTAACTGGGGGCCTTCCCCACTTTTCTATGGGCTCCTGGAATCTCTGGGGAGGGAGGGACTAGGCACACAATAGACTAAGCCTGGCCTTGAACCTGTGTCTTCTGGTATCCACGATCTCTGCTCTCTCTGGGTGCTTGGGTGCCCAGATTTCCAAGTAACTTGGCCCATATAAGCATAAGCCACTGCACCTGGAAATTGATCTTCATTTTAATCACTTGGAGTCTGTTCTTTTGTTCATCAAAGGTTGAGATCCTCCCCAGGGCGTTGATGGTCCACATTGGTTATGTATTAACACTTACTTGAAATCGGCCATATGAACAAATTTAACTGGTCTGAGATGAAGCTACTCGCTAAGAGATGATTAAACATTATTACCTTTGGGGGGGCTGGAGAGGTTGTTTAGCCGTTAAGAATGCTGCTCTTTCAGAGGGCTAGAGTCAGGTTCTTAGCACCTACACTGGGCAGCTAACAACTGCCTGTAACCCCAAACTACAGAAGGTTTGACTCTTCTGGCCTCTGTGGCTACTCATACATAAGCACATGCACATATGCATGCAGACACACAGAATAAAGATCCATATTTTAAAAGATTACTATTTGGGGGTGTGCATGTGCTACATACATAGCTCAGTAAAGTTATTGCTTGTACAAGCACGAGAATCTCAACCTCAGAATCCACATAAAAAATCTGGCGTGGGAGTTAAAGAGATGGCTCAGTGGTTAAGACCATGTGCTCTTGGAGAGGCCCTGGGTTCAGTTCCCAGTGCCCATATCAGGTGGCTCTTAGCCACCTGGAACTCAGTTCCAGGAGATCTGATGTCTCTGGCCCCGTAGGACACAGCACTCATATGCATTATTACCTTTAGGATATTACCTCCCCATTGTTACCTTTAGATCATAATAAGTGCATGGGAGTCTGGAGTGCAGAATGTGAAACCTTCTCGAATATCCTCATATCCCAGATGACTTCAAAAGGTGAGCATAGGACATGTCTTGGGTCCTAGAGCCGCCCACCCTGTGCCCTGTTCAGCCTAATTTAGTTTTCAATATAAGATCTCATGTAGCCTAGGCTGCTTGCTTTGAATTCCCTATGTCAGCCGTGACCTTGAACTTCTGATCTTTCCACCTTCACAAGTGCTAAGAGCACAGGTATTTACCACCATGCCCCACTATGCAGTGCCATGAGCCAAATTTAGGACTTCATTCATGGTAGGCAAGTGCTCTATTAACCAAACCACACCCCTGGCTCCTCCTTTGCCATCAAAAATGTTATTTATGTTAGATGGGTGTTTTGCCTGCAAGCATGTGCCTGCCTGGTGACTGAAGAAGTCAAAAGAAGGAGTCAGAGTCCCCTGGAAATGGGTTCCAGATGCTTGGCGGCTGCCATGGAGTTTCTGGGAACTCAAACCTGGATCCCTTGGGACAACAGCCAAGGATACTTTAAACCACTGTGGTACCTCTCCAGCCCTGCCCCTGGCCCCTTTGATGTTTAATGGGAGGTTAATGAACACACATTGTCATGAGGCTGAGTATGCCTCAGATTATTTCTGTTGGATAGTGTTAGGTAGGGAACAGGGTTTTGAGGTCAGTGTCCTGCAGACTGTCTCACAGTCGAGGCTCAAGCATTTGCTTCAATTTATTTATAATGCTTGCAAGTGGCTGGGCCCAGGCCCACTGAACCAGAGATTCTTAAGAATGGGACTTTGAAACCTACATTTTTTTTTTCAGTCCCAGGGTGGAGCAAATACAGGCCTTGATGCGTGTTCTATCACTAGGCTACATCGCTAGCCCTTTTTACATTTTTTATTTTGAGACAGTTTTCCAAGCTGGCCTTAAACTCTAGCCATAATCCAGGTAGCTGAGGCAGGCCTTGAACTTGTGACCCTGGCTTTTCTATTTTCTTTGAGTTTTAAACTAGAAGGATAACCTTAGACAACTTTCTTCTTCTTCCCCTCCTTCTCTTCCTTCTCCTCTTCCTCCTCCATCACCCCTCTTTTTGTTTTGTGTTTTGTTTTTTTGAGACAAGGTTTTTCTGTGTATCCTGGAATTTGCTCTGTAGACCAGGCTGGCCTCAAACTCACAGAGATCCACCTGCCTCTGCTTCCCTGGTGCTGGAATTAAAGTAGTCTGTCAGCATTTCGTGGCTGGCTTTGACTTCCCACTTTGATCTCCCAACTGCCAGGCTGGGGTTACAGGTGTGACCACTATACCCAATTCAGGTCGTGCTGGACGGTGAACCTAGGGTTTTGAGCGTGCTCCGATAAGTTCTCCCCAACAGCCACGTCCTCAGGATTGTAGAGTTTCTTCTAAAGTGATTTGTTTCCCTCCCACCCCGCCCTGGGTTGAGACAACATGGAATCCTTGGTTCCTGTGGTGACTTGGTTTGGGGTTAGAGCTAATTATTGTCATCTGGGTGATGTCCTGCTGTCTGCCATGTGTGCAGTGCTGTGCCTTAGGTCAGATGTATCTGGGGGACAGTTATCAAAAATCAGGGTATGCAGTTTAGTTTCTACCCTCAAAACAGCAAGTTTCCGGTTTCATTTCATCCGTATTAGGCAGGGCATAGTTTGTAATGGTCTTATTCAGAGGGTGGAAAAAGAGCATTTAAACAGAAAAAGGCCCACCTTATGAAGTAGATCTGGGCACACGCCTTTAATCCCAGCACTCAGGAGGCAGAGGCAGGCTGATTTCTGAGTTCGAGGCCATCCTGGTCTACAGAGTGAGTTCCAGGACAGCCAGGGCTACACAGAGAAACCCTGTCTCGAAACTCCCGTCCCCCCCCCCCCACAAAAAGTAGATCCGTAAAAGAGAATGTGTTTTTGAAGTAGAGTGAAGTCTTGTGCACTACACCGGGCAGACTGCTGCTATTGCGATCTATATCCACTAGATGGCACCACAGCACAAGCTACTACGGGTATCCCCTCCCTTTGCCTCATCTCAGAAAACAGGTTCTCCAAGCACTGTCTCAGTACTAAACTTAATAGGAA